>LUCH01007558.1:0-20729 GCA_013368495.1 Paragonimus heterotremus | reverse complement strand
TCTGGGTAACAGGACGGCGAACACGGTCAACCGTTTAGTGACTGTAGTGCTCCTTTGTTTGAAAGTAACTTTTCTAACCCCGTTCTTCGTGATACGGAAGACAGCAGTGCTTCAAGTACAAAAATAGTTCTGCTGTATGCCCATGGGATCGTGCCTCACTACCTAAGCACTCCTACGCGGTCAGTAGTTAGACATACAATCCTACGAATGTAACTTCTTCCTTTCTGACTGCTCTCCATTGGCCCATCTTACAAGGTTGTACCTGGAAGGACCGGAGTCCCAGTGAGCATGGATCGGCGAGTCAAAACAGTACACAAGCCCGACCACCTCGCCAAGTTCGCAGTGGCGCGGGTGGTAAGTTGAAGTGCTGAACCGAGTTTCTTAAGCGTCGTTACGGAGTGTGAATAGGTTTACCATTGGGTTCGCAGATAACCTCGCACACTACTGGCTTCCTGCTACCCGTTTATCGGATAACATGGCAAAGCTTTTGAGAGGTCCCGACAACATGGGTTTGTTCGATGTTTTTAGGTCATTGTATCCACCAGAGTTTGCTATCTTCTTGTGGTTTCCTCCGGATTTCCAAGCGAGTCAAACTCATGGTGGAATACCCCAACGCGGCGGCGAGGAAATTCCAAAGCCAACAACCATCGGATCGCAGACAACACGGGCGATCGAACGAGCCACCGGTCGACGAGATCGGACCAACGGACGAAACATGGCGTGCAAAGTGGGATGGATGATCAGATATGAGGCACGATTATTGCAACACTCGTTGGAAGATCTCCACACAGCTGTGAAATACGGTCAAAACCCACAGCGGATGGAATGCGGACAACACGGTTGACAGGACCAGTAATCGCCTAACGAGATCGGACCAACGTATTGGGAATGGCAGGTGTAACCCCCTTTCCCCCCTCGGCGGAAGGCGTCCATCACACACACACAAGCAGGACATGACGTATGTTGTGGACCGGAATTTCGCTTCATAAACGCAAGCGCGCTCGTGGTATGAAAATCAGCGAGTTGGACAATAAAGATTGTGCTTTATTGGACGCCTTTTTACCACAATACCGCACGTATGCATTGCATGCCGTGTATATACCCAATATGCTTTAATGTCGCCTGGTGGATAGGGTCCTAGACTAAAGGCAAGTGCACTCTGGTAAGAGCGCCTGTACAAATTCCGGGTTAGATATGCCAGTTTGTGGTTGACGAGGAAGTGACCTCTCACCAAAGCGCAGGGCGAACTTGGTGGAAGTAGGCACGCCACCGATGGCTGATGGCTGTGGGCAATCTTTGCCCACGACCGACTAGTCGATGGGGGTCACCAGGTGGCACGTCGAAAATCAGTGCTTGCCGGAAACAGACGGTTGTCAGCACATAGCGTATTTCTAAGTCTATGGCGGTATTCATCAATCTAGGACACCTCTGACATCAGAAAGGAAGCTTTCTGAATCTTAAGGTTCGCGGATATAATCATCATCATCATCATCATCATCACAGACAGCAATACATCAGTGGTTCACACTTATGCTTAACTGACACACAACCATGAAGAAAAAGAAACAGACCCTGTTTGGGAAGAGAGAAGAAAAAAGGGAGAGGGGAGGGGACATAATTACTGAAAATAGCTACGTCTACATTCAAACATACAACGTCAAGGCGCCTACGCCCTGCAAACAAATAACCGAGCTGTAAGTGATATAAGTGATATAAGGCGAAAGTGAGTGCTATGTTACTGTATGGCTGCGAGGCTTGACCGCTGAGGGTAGACGACGTGAGTCGTCTTCGGGTTTTTGACCATCGATGTCTGTATTTGATCGTTCGCATCGATTGGCATCAACAGATAAGCAAAGAAGAGGTTGGGGAACAGATCTTTGGTAGTGACTGCCAGTCTGAACCACTGATATATTACTGTCTATAATGATGGTGATGATGATGATGTTGGTGATGATGAGTGGCTGCCAAGCTAATTAATTTCAAATTGTACGTTCACATGGATTTAGGTGAATAAGCCATGTCATGAAGATGTCAGCTAGTCGTTTGCCACACCGAGCACTGTTTTCCAACGCTGCGGCCGACTAGCGTAAGATGCGAGGTGGACAGCTGATGACCTGGCGCAGAGAAATGAAGTCGTCCACCAAGGGACTGTCCGCTGTAGATCGGGTTTGTCTTCCGGACTGGGGCCCTCGCGACTCACAGAGTCGGTGACTGGAGACGTTAGGTGAGATGGGGGTTAATAGAGCTCAGTGGCATGAGTGTTGTCGTTGTTTGTCCGGGTTGTCTGTGGTGTGAGTGCATTTAATGACGCGGGGTAGTGAAAGCTGTCTTGCTGATGACGTCTTACTTTCACTTACAGCTTGGTTGTTTGTGTGCAAGGTGTAGGCACCTTGATGTTGAATGTTTGGATATAGACGAAGCTATTTTTAGTAGTTAGGTCCCTTCCCCTCCCCTTCTTTTTTCTCTTCTCTTTTTGTGCAGCGTTTGCTTTTCCTTTTTCGTGGTTGTGGCAGTTAAGCATCAGTGTGAATCACTGATGTATTGCTGTCTATGAGGATGATTGGTTTATCTCATCGTGATTTGTCTTTTGTCGAAATCTGAGGACCTGATTGTATCTCAGCCCACGTGCATTAATTCCGCTGCACGGAGGAGCATGCCTAATGATGTAATTGTATTACTCAAAATTAAGGGTTTTCGAATAGCCCTAGAAGTCGTATTCGACTTGAAACTTCCCACGCCAGTACTAAGTAGAAAACCTTGTATTGGTTGCCATAAGCCATTCTTTTTCACTAGTCAGGGAGCCGAATTTACGTATATACGGTAGTATTAAAGAAATTACAATCTGTCATTTGCTGATCTTGCTGGCAGCTACAAATTCACAAACTTTAGGCTGATTGGCGCAATACGGATCAAAGAACTTAGCGAATAACGGAAGGCGTAACATTGAAGCTGTTCATCCAATCCCGATGTGGTATCCTTAACGCGACGTTTTGGTTGATCTCTTGACATATGTCTTGTTGTGTCGAGGTTTGGGTGAGCGATGAATCGAGCAGATTTTCAAAACAGTAATGTCAGCCGGTTTGCTGATTTCCTCCAATCTTTTGAATCTACTGGCCTGTAAATATTTTCTTTCCACTCGCGTCCTACAAGCGGACTGTAAGTTATGGTTATTGAATGCTATATTTTTTGAACAGTCAACATGACTTTAAAGACGGTCTTGATGTAAACCGGATGTTAATCATGAGCTTGTATCCGTTTGGTTGGTCCTGGCACAATGTCGTCTTCTTACTCACTACTTGACACACATTGATCACTGAGAGTGCGATACACCTTTGCGCTCTCCGGCGGTTGTTTCTTGTTGCGGTTAATATTGTATTTACCTGAGTAAGACTTTCTTGGTGTAACGTTTGTGGCTGTGTAACACGGTAATATGCCTTTGAGTTTTATGACCTTCAGAGTCATCGCGTTATTTTAACACCGTTTACTCATTCTTCGTTCAAACCTTGTCCGCTATATGTGTTTAGCCGTGTAGCACGAGACGTGGAATTGTTTGATGCTTATCCAGATGCTCAGTTCATCCAAGTACATGGCAACCCTTCCGTCCGGTGGCCACATATCCCAGCAGCCTCCAATGTGACGCACGCTGTTGTGGTCATACCCCGTGAACCTGGTGTACATAACTTTACTTCTGCCACCATCACGTATCATACGGGCGATGCCTCCAAGACTACAGTGAGTTGCCAACACTACAGTTTAGCATCTTTTGTAACTTAAGGTTTTGCGTTGTGCACATTTGGCATATTGTATTATCGATGATAATGGTTAGCGCACTTTTTCTGTTGGTGACCTCATCGCTGAAACCCGGAAAACTGTAGAAGAACATGGCTACAAGCGTGTACAGATTAGCCACGGTAGGCACGTTCAAATGCGAGAGAGAAGTGAGTTAAGAGAAGGGACCCAGTCCACTGGGTACATTATTCCTGCAGTCGGAACCTTACACAGGCTTCATGCAAGGCAGCTGTAACGAAAATTTTATCTCTAAAATTGGATAGTGTAGCCATAGTGGACGCTGCGGGACGTACTTACATACGTCTTAGTCTTGAGGAAGACGGAAACAGTGGCATTTATTTTTTCGCCGCGTGAGGACGTTCAGTTGTACCGGTTTTGGTTATAAATATTAAGGCTGTTTACAGTCGACACGTCTTTCTAACCTATGGGTAATCCACACAATCTTAACAGTCATCATTGATAGGCGTTATTGGTCTTTGCTAGCCAAAATCGTTGTGGTACCGATGACTTAAATTTCCATAGACTGTTGTGTTGTATATCGATTGGTGTCATTTATTACACTGATTTTTCGGGTGGAACAATGTCCTGATGTTATCTGTCTAGCTGTTAAGCTCACTTTCATAAAACCAATCTGAAATTTACGGTTAGCGGTGTATATCGGGTAAGTGGATTTAGGGAACACTGTTCTAGTCATTTTTAGGTGCTCATTTGTGTTCTACCTCTTATATCGTCGATGTTTATTTTCCGAAGCGTTTTGGGGGTACACATGTCAACCGACTTATTTGACAGTTTTGTGCACATAACTCATTTTTAGAAGTTTGTTTATGATAGTTCTAACTAATGAATCGCCATAATGGTTTGCATAGTCCTCGTGCTGTTGTTTTATATTGGCGAATGTCGCAAACTAGAAGTTTGAATGGAGCAGAAGAAAGACTAACATAACAACCATTTCCCGTTGCAAACTTGAACAGAGCAGAAAAAAAGATTGACGTGACACGATTTATGCTCGAGCAGGTTTTGTTGCATATCTACTGATGTTTACTGCAGACTAGTTAAGATGTACAAAATTCCGAACCACAAACTCGTCTGCAATAAACACCAATAGAGATGGAGCGTGATCTGCTCGAGCATAAATCGTGTCACGTCAATCTTTTTTTCTGCTCTGTTCAAGTTTGCAACGGGAAATGGTTGTTTCAAACCAACTGAAAAGGTTGATCATAGTCTATGCTTAGTTTGGCATACATACGTGTCGCTGACCCTCTGTCTATGTAGATGTCTCAGGGAGAATGTAGCTTCTTAAGGACTATAATGCTTTTGGTTCAGCCGACTTACCAGTGGTTTCCAACCCCGATGGAGGTACACGCATTTCAGACTTACATACTTTGTTTTCCTTGGTTTGAATTATATTGAAATTTCTTTTTTCTCATGAATGAATGAACGGCTATTGTTATCTTTCAAAGCGTCTCGTAATGTGCCAATTTAACACCAAATAATTGATTCGATTTTACACCCGCCTTATATGTTGGGATCATTTCCTCTGAATATCTGAAGGGGATATCTCCGTGAAGAACACAACTAGCTCCCACACACTATGGATGTATTGGTCAGAATATGCATACTACACCAACTGTTCAAATACCATCATGTTCATTAACACTTAATGACATTTGCACTGCTGAACTTTAGAGCAGCCTGTACTGCCGTTGATGCGACCCGTCCTGCGATGTTAATTGTTGAAGACTGGGGAACTTAAAAAGTGTGTATTGTTTTGGAAGGCAGGCTTCAAGTAGAGTTGTGGCTTTTTATGGACTGTTGTCGTCCTTCGTTGTCTCTTGTAAAATGCGATAAGGCTGTCTTATCTCGTCCTCCTCTTAATCTTCCTTTCGACGATGTCCAGCTCGAATCTTCGGATAGTCTCGTTTACAGGTGTGTAAAATATGTAAGAAAAAATCATGAATATAAGTTTTGCTAATGAGGTCGCCTTGCTTGGTGGTAGCACACAGATAGTACAGGGTGCCTTAAGTCACTTGGTCATTTAGCTATCAGTGGTTTGTGTCCTTTGATAGCTTCCTCAAGATTGGTAACAACCTTTGTTTCCGTTCAACTTTGTTGGTGACAATTTTGAGACGTTCGAATATTTTGTTTACCTGTAACAATATTTTACATTTGGAAGTAGTGTTGGAACAGAGGACCTGTAAGTCCTGGCTGTATTTTTAAACTCGAGACTTCGCTGATCTCGATGTGACATTCATCTTTCATCAATGGGTGCGGTGTGTATCAAGACTGGATACGTAATATTGTTATTTGATTGCGTAACCTGGCTACTGTGCGTCAGTAGCACTTATGAGCCTTTCGCTTATTGATGAGCATCAGATAGGAATTTTTCATGTGATGAAGGCATTATGGATGTGTATATTACATATGTAGCACTTTTCAGTTCTTAAATGCGATTGAGCCGCTGGTCCAGATGACCTTATATCGGCTGTTTTCAAAGGAGATACTGAAACCTTCGTAGAAGCTGTGATTGTTGTTTTAACTATTATGAATATAGGCTTAGTCATTTGTAGTAGTTAGATCCCTTCCCCTCCTTTTTTCTTGTCTCTTCTTGTACATGGTTTGGTTTTTTCCTCATGGTGGTGTGCCAATTAAACATCAGTGAGAACCACCGATATTTTACTGTCTATAGTGATGATTGTGGATGATTGAGAGCGTCTGTGTTCTTACCACTCCACAGTGGTTATATTTAATGAGGGAGTCAAGAACTTTCGGGAAACATCAACCGGATCCCAGTCATAGCAGCTGTTTTGCCATCCTTTACATTTAGTCGACCTACTACAGTCTAAGGGGCGGACATTAAGAAGGAGAAGACAGTTTCTTCCTGGACGAAGATATATTGATAAAGTTCTTGCCCGCTGCCGACTTTTGAAACAGCCTTACATGCACTACCGGTCAACAGTTGCCATTCTCCTCGACTATAAAGGTGCGTTAACCTCACTGAACCGATCTGCTCTTTTAGAGCCACTTAAACGTTTCATCTTCCCCATCATAGCTAGCCATACATCAGTTCTCACCGATGCTTAACTGCAGATCACTTACGTGAAGGTACTGACGTAGCTTTGATTTCATACTTAAGCTCAGGTTGAAGCCTGCAGTGGACTGTTTAACACTTTCAGTACCAGTAGCAGTGTACGTCAAGGCTGTCCAGTTTTGTGATTCTTTTTCAGTCTTGTCGTGGGCAGTATAATGGAGGACTGTCCATGGCACTCAAACTGTCGACGTGGACTTCCTATCCAGTGGAGTACTGCGCTTCGTGGTCATGCTGATAAGTTGTTGCTGTTTAAAAATTTACAAACAAAATCTGTGTTAGGATATCTCTTTGCCAAATATTACGTAGTGCGTTTTTTTCAACCTCAAGGTACAAAGAGCTTTTTCTAGACTGGTGTGATTACGTGGATATAATGTTGGATATAATGTTTGTTGGCCAGTTTGTGCGCTCGGGAGGTTGAATCGGCGATGACGGAGGAGTAGGGAATAAAATAGACCCTGATATTTCCATGCTGGAGGTGGTGTTTATTAATCCCAGACGTATCTGTTGGCAAAGAAACTTGTTTGAAGACTAAGACTTGTGCATAAAATGCGATTATGAGACCTGCGAAACACAGCCACTCAAAGGTGAAGACGTTAACTGTCCTCAAATAATTGACGCACTTTTCACTTTCCTCTTTTCAGGCTAAGAGGGCTGGTAAACATTGACAGTTTTTGCGTTCGTACTTTCCGGCATACAGGTCCGCAAGCTTTTCTGGCAAACACTCCCCCGAGTATAGAACTTGATGTGTGTCATGTCTCCCAAACGCGCCCCTCTAAGGATTACAACGTTATCATTCAGTTGAATTCGCCCCTAAATAGTGCTGCCGACCAATGGTTCTCCTTCAGGATCCCTGGTGACCTTGAAGCCGGACCTCGTAGTGAACCTGAACTCTTAGGCCAGAGCAGAGCTTGTCAGACTAGATTCCAGTAGACGGCCGCCTATAGGTCGTCAGGCTTAGCATTTCACACAGTTTGTTAATAAAGTCCTGAAAAACGTTTGTTTGTCACATAAGCAAACACTCAAACAAACAACAGTTAATGCGTTATCAAAAACGTCTTCTACGACGCTCTGTTTGATCCTCTGGAAGGAACTAAACACGGACATCACTGTACTTGCTAGTGATATGAACATGACTTACTCGTCTTACTCCAGAGGAGATGTGGCTAAATGGCATGTATATGCAGTGTTCGGATGCGGCGCGCAGACAATGGCGATCGGCTATTACAGTTATGTACATCTCACAAACTAGATATCAGTTAATTATTTCAATGCAAACGACGACAGTACGTCACAGGAAATCATTATGTACAATTCAACCGTATACGGGAATTCAATATATTGCCATCAGCTGTCACTGGCGTCACTTCATCCAGGATCGTCGTTCATTTTGGAGTAACCACCTTGACACAGATCCTGCTGTTGTTCATGCGTGCTTTGTTTCTTCGGTTGTCCAAAAATCATCTGCTCACAAACGTAAAGTGTTCAGTTGGAAATTGAGCAACGAGAGTTTGTAAAACGTTTATCAAACAGCGCCGAAAACTAAGCTGCTCTGATAATAACAGTGGAGTAGTCCAAATGAACACTGACTAGAAATCTCAACAGTTACACCATCTTCTTGCAAAGAGGTCTCTTTCAGAAAACCACCGCAGGTACGGAAGAAGTGGATTCCTACTGATTCAACAGAGCTTTCGAATGAATGTTGATTGATCTCTATTATTCCAAATACAAGGACTGCAGTGGACTGGAAGATATATATATATATATATATATATATATATATATATATATATATATATATTAGCGCTTGGTTACTGTGTTACCGTCGACAGTGACGATGACTGTGATTCTAACTGACCTCACATTAGGTCTTTTTGAGTTGTCATTTTCGAACCTTGTACCACAGTCGTTTGTGAATAGTGTTCCATCGTATACAGGTCAGTAACTGTTCTGCTGACTTCAGTGAGTATTTTTGTTGTGAAGACTTCTTAGCCAGAGTTACACCATGCTTTTGCCATACTTGCTGGTCGTTTGTTATTGAATCACTCTGGGTTTGCATTGGAGATGATGTTTGGGCCAGTAATTCAAGAGCTTTATTTGCCTTGACTTATTTCAAACTTTCCGTCCGGCTTGTTGTTACTTTGTTATTTAATTCATCAAAACCATGCAACATATTAAATCAGATTTTAGAGTTTTGAAAGTGTTTCAATATCCGTTTTATCTTGCTGATTCCTCTGTTTGGTTATTCTTCTAGTGTGGGGCTTTTCAGCAACCTTCTTTTGTCTTCTTTGTCATTCGGATTCCGTAGTACTATCTGTTACGCTGATTCTCTTCTGTTTCTCAGTTACATTACTCATCAGCTCCTGGTCCAGTCATGATTTACGCCACCAAGGAATACAATCGTCGTTTTGCAACCCACACAGTAAGTGTTCTCAGTCAGTTTGCGGAAAGTTTGTACTACTAACTACAATGGTACATATTCGAGTTGAGGTGACCATTCCGGAATGCACTTCCTGTTCGTTTTCTCCCTCCAGATATCCAGACTTGATGCTTAGAACTACTTGCTGCTAGTCTGTTCCAATCCAACTTTTAACGCTGATGTGTGAAGATGTAATTTCCTTGTGAAGCTAATTCTTTTTCTTGGGAGTCCTTTCTTGCAATCATTATCTGTTCTTCAACGAATTTCTAGTACATTGTAAACGATCCGGGCAAGCAGAGTATGCAGTTGGTTAGCCAGCTTGTTCTATGTAACTGCGGTTAATCCTCCGCTGTTGATCGGAACGATTGACCATTGTTGTTTTCATCATACGGTCAGCTGCATTGTTGAATTATTTTGGCTAGTGCCGTTAGTTCAACTGAAGTTTGTGCGGACAACCGTCTCACTTTTTGGGAATTCTCCTTAATTCTTTGCACCAGAATAGCTGGGTCACAGTAACACTACTGAGTGGTGACCACGCAACCATGGGTTTGAACTGTGAAAACCTCACCTGTTCCCTATTTCGTTTGAACCATCTGACTCCGTATATGACGCACGGAAGCCGAAGCATTGTGGTGTGTATGCAAAACCCGCGATTTCGCCCCATCCGTAACTAGTTCACAAGATATTTAAACGATGACAAAATTACTTATGTTGATGGCGATAGTATCTTTATTAAGTGCCTCAAAAAATCAGTGTTTTCTGGAACAATGAACGTGCTGTAAAGCACACTGCGTTATGCAGTACCCTAGAGCCACTGGTGAATTACGATGAGGCCTGACTGTACACTTCATTCAGTAACAAACGCAACGTTTAGCCAGGCGAATAAGTGGGCGGGCAAAGAAGAGAGTGTGCATAAAAACAAAACGGAGCATTAATTGTACCTTTCTGTTCACGTTTGTTTATGTGCACTTTGAACCATAGCAGTTGAGGCTAATGCGCACAGTGAGTCTAACCGTAGTGTTCATCACGGTTGTGTGTTTTACTGAGATATTGCGAGTTGGGCGTTATTGGCATTTTTTGATTAACCTATTTCAGGCGAAACGCTAAACCGGAGTCGTACGTTGTTGTTACCAGTCAGTAATAAGACTCTGACTGTCCTGTTTACGGGACGAGTGTGCTGATTACTGCATTTGAACACTGAGCCACGATCGTTTGCTAGTAATGCTCAGATCTCCCGATCTCCTCAAAAGGAGACTCATTGACTTTCTCACAAGTTGTAATCGGTAACCTCATATTGGGGACTCCGGTGCGTTTATTCAAGACTACTGGCCAAGTGTGTACTGCCTGTATCAAACTGCCTTTGTTGCAACACGATCGGTAGTCAGTGCTGACGTTACTGTTTTCATTGTTGGCAGTCATCACTACCGCAAAGTATTGTCTGCAAAAGTCTGCTTTTCGATTAATGTTGGGCTAAGCTTCTTTACACCTTTGCACAGCAGTTTGGTGAAGAGCTGTATGGTAGTCTATCATGTGAAGCCTACCCGATGCCGTAAAATCAGTTGTGCACTATCATAATTACGATGAATTCAGTTAGTCATGTTCTGAGTGTTCAACAGCTAAACAGTCTGTGGTTGTTTCCATTTGGAAAATAATAATTGTGGACTGTGGAGTCTGCGGCATTCACGCTCCACATTAGGTCAGTTATAACTGTTTCAATCACGATCTAAAGAAGTTCTAACTTGCCATTGCAACGTTAGTCTTCTTTTACACCTTTGCATTTTACTTTATTGCCTTCCCTTTTAAATCTAACATATTTTATAACAAAATAGTTCAATACCTATAATCTTATCGAGGTTTTTGAATGCTCCAAAATCTCCATAATCTCGGCTTATTTTGCTTGAAGCGTACAGATTGTTTGCCAAGTTAGTCTTCCACTTGATGTAATGTGCACCTACAGTCTTTCTCATAGCACTGATCACACGGGATTGTGGCTGAGCATCCAAATGTGATAATTCCGTCGTGTCTAGGGTGAGATCAGTCTCATAGTGGTCAACATGGTTTGTCTCATGAGAAAGTGGACGGGTAGTTTCAAGGATGTGCGCTATTAACAAGCTCTGACAGAAACGAAGCACCAGTTTAATGCCTCTTTTTGAAATTGGCTGGCTGTAAAGTGTATCTGAATGCTAGGGCTTTGATCAATTGGGCGATACCCAATTTATACAACCAAGTATTTGAACAATGACTTATTCAGTTGATCGTCACTGTGACTGCGGTTGCTTGTTTTGTGATTCCGTGAGTCTTCCACATTGTGGACTCTTTTCTGATTCACCCCGACCATCCTGCCGGGGTTTAAGGCGGTTTGACTAGACATTTAATGAAGATCTTCGTTGGCTGACCTCTGTAGTCCAAGTGGCCGCCTGGAAGGAAGATAATATGTGACTCCAGTACGGATCTGTTTTCATGTTTCCGCAGGAGGGCGATCTTTTGGCGTTCACTGGGTCTTAACATGAATGCTGCGACCAAATGTTAGTTATTCACTTTGTCACCCCTACATTCTCGATGTGTTTATAAACAGTTACTGAAATGGTTAACTGATGACTAGTAGTAAGATTGAACATCATCCACAACTGATCGCAGCCGTTGCATTCCCATTGAACACTAATCACAAGTGAATGTGGCTGAACCTTTACAGATGATGATTCAATTGTGCGTGGTGTGTGGTCAATGGTGCAGTGGTCAACGCGGTTGCCTCATGAAAGCGTGGTCGGAGTTCCAGTCCCGGCCGTGGCAAGAATATGCACTACTGACGAGCTCTAATGAGAACGAAACTCGAGTCTAGTGCTTCTTTTCAAAAGTGGTCTACTGGAAAGTGTATGGGAATGTGACAACTGCGATCAATTTAGATGTATAACGCAGTCTTTATCTGGTTGATTTTATCCTGCTTTCATGTTGACCATGTTTTCTTTAGTTAACATCTGTCCTGCCGGGTGTTTCTTTCAGATGGATTGGATCGGTTTCGCTTTGTTGGTTGCTCCTTGTCTTCTCATTCCCTACATGTTATGGCGGTCAAGTGCTTCCAAGTATCTGGTGTCTTAAAATTTCTTCGAACCTACTTCGCTTAAGACCCTGTGTTCATTGTACAGTCAGTTGTACGGTTTGTTTTTTCTATCGAAGGATTTATTGTTAGACCTGCGTTTTTAATCTTTGCGATCGGGCTTGTTAGGTATGGGAGTACAGCATTTAATTTGAGTTTGTCCCACGTTCTGTACCTATTGGGAGCTAGATGTCCTGTCCAAAACGGATCTTACATTTACACAAGGTATAATAGACTGCCTGTGTAGGTTGAGATTGATGTAGACTGAAGTCTGTCGTATTGGATTGCAGGTTTCTCAATCGGCTAGAATTTTCAGTT
Source organism: Paragonimus heterotremus (assembly GCA_013368495.1). Lineage (NCBI taxonomy): Eukaryota > Metazoa > Platyhelminthes > Trematoda > Plagiorchiida > Troglotrematidae > Paragonimus > Paragonimus heterotremus. The sequence continues at coordinate 8,024 of LUCH01007558.1, read as the reverse complement.
GTCTTCGGACTAGTTTTTTGACTTTGTGCTGCGTAGACGGTTATACCCGTGATCTTGAAAGAGTGTTGAATGAACCGTGGATGCCCTAGAGGATTCTCTTTTCATATTCCGTGCACTCTAGATCAGTTGTTGTTTCGGCGAATTGTGACCATTTCATCCGTTAATTTTCTCATTTTCTGTTCAAGCACGATCGATCGCATCCGACTTTCACTGAGTTGTAAGACATTTGGTGAATTTGTGTTCTTATCGATGGTATGTGCGTATCCTGTGTTAAAAAGCACAATTGAAGAATTTGTAGGCCATGGTAATTCATTTTGAACGCTTTTAGTGAAAGCCTTGTGTGAAACGGTCACTGATCTTAAGTGTTTTCCTACAGAACATCTAATAAACAACCGAGAATAGAGGCCCTGACTGCTCTCAGACCAACTGCCAAGACAAATAGGCAAACGTATTGCACTTCACCCATCAGCCCTCAGTCCAAGTCAGTTTTACTGTAACCCGAAGAGGATTTGTGTCAGTATGAGCCCATGTTGCAACGTTGAAATCACAGCCAGTGACCACCCAGAATTTGCGACTATTCTTAATCAACTTCTTGGCATTTAACCGAGAAAGCATCATTTTTTTATTGACAGAGTAGTTTGATTGAGCAACCATCGTTCTTGTAAATTGGGGATTTCCGCTCGAGTAAAACTTCAACTATTGGCAAAGCAGCAGGAACCTGTTTGTATGTAACAATTCGTCTATATTTTTTCGAAAACTGGGGAAAGTGACGAATGACATCGGATTACGGAATAACGGTGTAGTACAATTCTCGCCAGTTTTCAACCATACGAGATTGTGTTTGAGTACTATGTCGGATGAAATTGTCGTAGCTCGACCAATTAAATATGGTTGGTGCAAGCGCATGATTGTGCAACCTTTTGCTGTGGTTCTGTTGACGATAGTTAATTTACCTATCGAATCACACTTTTCGTTTTTACCTTAACGATACACTTGCTTTCACAGGTGAAACAATGCACCACCATTTTTTGAGGTAGTTGTCAACGGAGTATTGCACCACGTTGCTCTCCGACGATGATTGAAGGTTTTCATGTGCAGAGAAATTAAGCTTTCCGTTATTTATTCGTCTGACGTTGATGTTACATAGTTAGAGCTGCCGAAGAGGATCGAACTGAGCTGTCCGCTTCACATGGTTTACGTGTCCTAGGTCCTCATGGACTAAGATCAGGGTAAACATGACGGTGTATTTAGTGTACATCAAGCAGATGGGTTTACTGCGAGTGTTGTTTACTCACGGTATGCTAAAGCGCGCACAGTTCTGTTGGGGCTAATTAGAGTTAAAAAACTGTTTAAAAGAAGTTTACTTCACCTGGCCTCAAGTGGATTCTCTTCCATGAACTCCTCGATGGTTGTTACGAATTGACAGCTGCACGGGAAATTCTTTGTGGTAAACGGATTGCGTTACATACAGAGTTACAATACAAACATGGGTACACTTTTTTCTCGGTTTTAATGCTTTCGATTAGCCTCATGATTAATTGGAGTACTTTATCAGTATGTATTTTCCATATATTCATTTAGCAATGAATTAAGTTGTACTTGGTTACATCACAAAAAAGTTGGCGAAAGTCATGTTCAGTATATGTCGATGTTTTTTTGAGTGTCTGTAGAAAGGTAGTTGATGATAATTGTTTGACGTTTTGGTCCCAGTAAAATGCGTTAGATGCTCATATTGATTTTGCTCAATTTCCTCAATTCTCAGACAGCGTTTGCAAGGCGTTCCTGGCATTGGATAGACGGATGCCTTGTGTCATTTCATCCAAGTGAGGACATGACAGTTATTTGATCCATCTCGTCTACCTCTTGGCCATGTTTATGAGTTCCGTTAAAAACGTCCTCGTTGGTTAGACTAATGCTAGTTGCAGTGAGGTAATACCGATGCACTTCTCCAAGCTGGGTTTTGGTTGCCAGTCCAAGATTGTCGCATTCGATCTAAGTGGCTGATTCGGGTTCACCCATCTATTCCCGTAATTCGCAGCGGGTGGAGGAGTCAGCAATTAATAATAATGTCTGGGGTTGTGTTAATTTACAAACCGAGGTTGACAGCTGAACACCTTCACTTTCCTACTCCGCTGAACACAGTCCACTCAGTCGAAGTGTGCAACCACCACGTACTGAAGTTCCGATCACTGTGTCAGTCGTTTAGACTACTTTCAGGTCGATGTACACACTCGAACGGATTAGGAACAAACACAGAACGTAGTTCACTGGCTTACACTGTTACGAACATGACAAAAATCGGATTGTTATAACTAAGTCGTCAAATGGTCTTGGGAGAGAGGAACGTGGTGGCTTTTTAGTGCACTGTTAGTTTGAATCTGCATACTGCTCCGATTGTAGCGAAAAGGCGTTCAATAAAGCACAATCTTTATTGTCCGACTCGCTAGTTCTCACGCCACACGTGCGCTCGCGATTTTGAATCGCAATTCCAGTCCGCAACACCCCCAGGTTTCCGCTCACACGTCGTGTGCACTTCTACCCGGTTTAGGTCTGTGATTTACGCCTTCTATCTGGAGGTTTTCTGCTTGCCACCTTTCGTCCGTTGATCCGATTTCTTCGAGCGATGGCTTGTTCGGTCACCCGTGCTGTCCTCCTTCCATCCACTGTGGGCTTTGATCGTACTCCACAACCGTGCCGAGATACTCCTGCGAGTGTTGGTATAATCAGGCCTTCAATTTGGTCATTCATTCTATTTCGGCCGCTATGTCTGGCCCGTTGGTCCGATCCGGTTGAGCGATGACTCATCCGGTCGCCCACGCCGTCCTCCATCCACTCGCGGTGGGTTTTTGAGCGCACCTCCCCCTGTGTTGAGGTATTCCACCGAGAGTTGGAATGCTCGTACCACCTGCCTGACAGTCCACCACACGATGCCCTGATTACAAGTATAACGCCAGTCGAGTTGTCGATATTTGTTTATGGCGCTAATAGGTTACGTCCCTTTTAGACTGAGAAACATCAGAGTAGAGGTTTATTTTGAAGTTCAAGCATTCTGCCGTATCATTATTATATTCGATCATTGCCTATTCGACAGGGCAGCAAGTGGATAATCTGTAACGGAGGGAGCTTAAAACCATTTTTGCTACGCACATGTCAATAGACCACTTGTAATACGGAAAAACGTGAATTCGATGGATATGTTTCATGTGAAGAGCTTAAGTCGAGGCGAAAGTACTTCAAACACAACCTCATCTAGAATCAAGTTTTGAATATTCCCGATGCAACCCAGACACCGACGAACGAGGGATAAATGAGGTGCAAATTGACTAGTAACATGATCAACCAAGGACGCAAAAACCGGCTGGTCTGTTTTATATACGTACGCGTCAATAATTCGCCGATTTCTTGTAAGCAGCTGAAAGATGGTTGCAGATGGTACCTGCAAGTTGTTCCATAAACATATTTTGCCTCAGTTGCTCTGTTTTTCTGGAGTCAAACGCCAAATAACTGCATCTATTCCGTCTTGTCACCTACCATACATAACAGAATTCTTTTGAGATATTCGTATTTCTTATGAAAAGGAAATAGCCAAGAAGACGAGACACGTCACTATACAGGATGCTGATAAAAACCATGATAGGACGGTGATGCAAACAAAGCAGTGTGATTGGCGTCTCTAGGATCCGTACGCTTTTGTGAGCAAGTCCGTGTAGTTGTTCTGAAACAGTTTACGGACTTACCGTACTTTACCGTACGTTCACTACAAGATGGAAGAAAGCAGAGTAGAAAATTTTAGAAAACGATCTTAAATAGTTCGTATTTACTTCCGACATCTGATTTTATGATCGAAGATTGGACAATTTGTAATGTTTACGCCAGCAGAGGGTGTTTCGGCTCTTGCTGTTGACTAGGTCTCATGCTGGGGGATTACTGTAAGTGGACGGTACAGTCAGAGTTATCCGTCATGACGAGGTCCGTTGTAACCAAGTTCGTTATAAACCAGTTCGACAGCGGCAGCTTTTGTTCAGTTGTCCCAACTAGAATTTTGTTTGTTTCAAAACACTTTGTTATGGCCAGACATCTTCTACAGTTGATGTTATCAGAAACGCAGCTCACTGTGATGTGACTGACTAATACGATAAATTAGGCTGTTTCTGAGAGCGAATTAACTCAAAATGCGGTCCCATCGACGATGATCATACACTTACTTTGTCATCCACCGTCTCATTTTCGTTTTTTACGATTACATTTCCGGAAGCATAGAAAATCCTAACCCAGAAATTCGAGGATACAAACAACATCGGAGACCCCGTGGTTTTCCCTCTCAAGATGGGATATTGGCCCCAAAATGTTGAAGGCTTGTTCAGAAGACACCAACTTGTCAACCAGACCGTTCCTACAATCACTGGGGTCGTCATCCCCACGAGACGTTCTGTCGTTTGTCGATGGAATGGTGACACTCATACGTTTTTATATCAAATGACGGAAAGTATTTGATGATTGAGGAAGCGCGTTTTTCGAGCGTCTGAATTTCTTCATTATTACACTTTTGTGTGGATAGCCGTTCGCACTTGGCAATCAGTCAACTTGAGATTGCATACCTAGGTAATCTCCAATTGCAACTTCTAGTTGAATGTCTTGATTATCTCCGTGGTGATGATGTTTCCCTCTACATCCTGGGGACGGGTACTCAAGTTAGTCGTCGAGTCATCACATGATAACAGGAATTGCGGTACCAACATTTTCGAAGAAGACGATTTCAGTTCGCAGGAGGATTACTCGCGCGAGTAGTTTTGCTCGTAAATGCAAGGTATTCAACTGGCATTCGAGCGATGAGAGTGTAAAAGACGCTTACCAAAAGGCGTTGGTGGAGAAGTTACCCAGTTCGAGTGAGATGAAGGATCCTAATAAACACTGGGAACAAATCGCCGACGCTATGAAAGCATGCTGTGAACAAGCATGTTCCGATGTAGCTGTACAGTTGCGACAGAACTGGATTTCCGTCACGTCGATAAACCTTATAAACAAGCGTCGATCGATCCCACCTGGTTCTAAATATGATGAAGACCGTCGAGAGCTTGAACGCAAGCTGACTAAAAGCTTGCGCAAAGACCGTGAGCACTACTTGGTCGAACAATCGCATGAGATGGAGAAAGCCTTCTTATCTGGGAATAGCAGAAAGCTTTTTTCCCTGATCCGTGGTTGTACTGGCCGTCGAGTCGGTGTAAGTGAAACCATATTTGAAAAAGATGGTTCACTTATTACCAGTCAATCGCGCCGACTTGACAGGTAGACTGAACATTTTGAAGAACAGTTCAGTTGGCCTCAGCCAGTTCATGTGGACGATGGGACCCAATCGGTCAGTTACTGTATTCCAGACGGTCCTCCGTCGGAAGCAGAAGTGGTCCTGGAGCTCAAGTTATTGAAGTGTAATAAGGCTCCTGGTGCAGACCTCCTCCCTCCTTCTCTTTTCAAGGATGGTGGGGAGAGGTTGATATCGGAACTGACAAAACTCCTCCAGACGATCTGGGAAACTGAAGAGGTGCCTCGTGACTGGTGCCTATCAACAGTCATTCCCGTTTTAAAAAAGGGGTCCCGAAGTCTATGTGACAACCACAGAGGCATCAGTTTGGTTTCAATTGCGTCCAAGTTACTCACTGGCCTTATTTTACGTCGGCTTACTAGGCCCAGAGAAAGTCAGATACGTGAAGAACAGGCAGGATTTCGATCCGGTCGAGGGTGCATTGATCATATTGTTACCTTGCGACGAATATTGGAACATCGGCACTGTTACAGACAGCCGACAGTCGTGGTCTTTTTGGACCTAAAGGCTGCTTTCGACTCAGTTGCTCTTAACGTTCTCTGGAGCTGTCTCCTTCGCAAAGGAGTACCAGAGAAATACTTGAATCTCTTGAGGTCACTGTATGCTCGCTCTGTAAGCAGGGTGAGAGTTTATGGACAACTGTCTCGGGCGTTCATCACTTCTAGTGGTGTCCGTAAGGGGTGTCCGATTTCCCCCTTCCTGTTCAATTTTGTCATGGACGACATTCTGGAGTGTGCTCTTCGCGAATCCAGTGGGCTTGGAGTTGAGCTTCTTCCTGGCGCTAGATTGACCGATCTGGAGTATGCGGACGACATTGTTTTACTTAGCCCATCTGCCGAAGACATGCAGACCATGCTGGACAGGTTGAGCGACCGAGCTGGTTTGTATGGAATGCGCTTTGCACCTTCAAAGTGCAAAGTGTTGCTTCAAGACTGGGGCATTTCCACTCCTACTTTCTTCATTGCAGGTAATTCGCCTGAGACTGTGTACAATTTCACATACTTGGGTAGCACTATCTCGTCAGCCTGTAATATTGCTGATGAGATATCAGCGAGGATAGCAAAGGCACGAGTTGCCTTTGCCAAACTGCGTCATCTGTGGCGTCGAAAAGACGTCCGGTTGTCACTGAAAAAAATGGTATATAATGACTGTGTGCGCTCCATTTTGCTTTATGGTTCGGAAACGTGGCCTGTTCACAAAGAAGATATCAACAGACTTGCTGTGTTTGACCATCGTTGTCTCCGTCAATTGGCCCATATTAAGTGGACCGATCGTGTGAGCAATGTGGCCATTCGCCGGCGCGTATTCCGGAATGCACGGGATGCGCGATCAGTTGGTCAATTGATCACGGTGCACAGCTTGAGATGGTTGGGTCATGTCCTCCGTATGCCAGCTGAGCGTTTACCGTATCGGGCATTATATACTGAGACCACCAACAGTTGGGTAAAACCGCGTGGTGGTCAGGCAACAACGTGGTCACGAAATTTGAAGACCTTGACTGCTCCATTGAGCAAAGTAGGTAGGTGTCGCCTGCCTGGATGGGGTCCTCGTGATCACCCAAACCGCTGGTTAGAAACGCTATCCGAGATGGCGATGTGTCGCAGTCAATGGCGTACCTGTATCCATACCATTTCTAGTTTTTCCGGCTAATCTTCTTTTATTAATTCTCAACCTTCTTAGTAACTTTCTTCTTCTAGGATATTCCACGTCACTGTTGAGTTGAGCGGCGGCCCGAGCCACAGTACCTTTTAGTCAGGCTCATGGCTGTGATGATGATGATGAGTTTTGCCCTTTACAGGTCACCAGAAGTTCGCGCACAGTTGTTACTTATAAGTCAGATTCCAAATCATACACTATGAATCCTTTCCTGTGAACCTGATGGTGCGAAGAATGTGAACATTTTTGCACGGTGCCCACACGTTTCAACCGCTGCTTATCACGCAAAAGAAAATGCGGACGAGATGAAGAAATTTGGCCAATTGCCCGTTTGCGTTAAGTGGACACGCGAATATCGGTTTGTTTGCTGTCTACCATGTCAGTTTATCGCCCAGATTAACACGAACGTGACGTACCACAGAACCGTTAAATGACGACTGACGATTGGTTCGCTGGCTTAGTACTAACAGCCGATTTCATATTTTCTCACCTAACAATTTTCAGCTATCAGGACTTGTTTCGCTCCACCGTCTGAGCTACACTGACGGATTAGTTAGTGCTGGTTGTAACCAGTAGGTGGTGTTCGGACCACACTAGTCGTTCCGCTTACCTCTACCTCATTTAGCTGCATGTGATTCAGACAGTTTCACCCGGCAATAATTTATCAGCAATTTAGTGTTAAAGAAATGATGGTATTCCTGGACTGAGTTGCGCTATGTACAGTTATGTCTCTTATAAAGCGTTATTTGGGTCGAAAAATTGATACGTAAATTAGTACTTCAAACGAAACAGTACGTTTTATGGTGGTGTGGGGGGGGGGTAATCGAATTTCGTCTAATTCTAGCGGATTTGCGAGCCCAAGATATTACAAGTTCTAAACACGTCATTCACTAGAAACCGTTTAACATCATTCATACCCCTGAGGAAACTCGTGAGCCGGATTTCATTAGGCAGCAGTGAAATTACGACATCATGCCTATTGGCTTTTTTCTACTTTCGTGGAGTGCTAATGTTGTGACCGCAAAAGACGCTCGGCCAGAGAATTCGT
>LUCH01007556.1:0-17021 GCA_013368495.1 Paragonimus heterotremus | reverse complement strand
TAGGGCACAGATTTTCAAGATTTTAGATTCTGCAACATATCACAATTTTTCAACAACTTTAATGGCTATGAATTATTTTTTAACTAAAAAATAACGGAGATATTCAGGTTCTGCCGATTACACGCGGTATGAATGCCCGTGAATGTCTTATTGAAAAATACGTCAGAGGTTAATACTGTAGGGGTATCGACAACCGCAGGGGGTTCAGGGAACGGAACGGTTTTTGCTGTCACTGGGTGATCCAGGGAAGGACGACACTTACCTGCGAAGGTGTGACTGAAGGTTTGTGGTTTCTCTATAAAGGCTGGTTTCAGCCTATCAACAGAAACCACGTCACGTTTACCGTTGACGTTAGGAGTGAGGGATTTGTGTCTCTTGCGAGGACAATATAGAGGACAGTGTATGGGGGTCGCAGTGGTCGACGCGTGTCATTCGTGCTTACAAAGACCTGAGTAGACGAGGATAATTTGGCGTCCGCAAGCAAAATCACTGGTTGTTCTCTAAGCTGTACTGAGCGTAGTTTTCGCATGTGGTGCACTAAACGATTTGTGTAGCTACAGTAATCGTTCAGTGCCGAGGGTGCACGACAGATAAGTTCATCTGGGTGCCTATGTGTGCAACTAAATCAAGTTCGGCTACAGTAGCGTTCAAGTCCTGAACTGTGTCTTTCGCCGTCCTAAAAGGACAAACGGGAGTGCCTATTTCCACGGAGAATTAGCATGCGCGCTGAGAGCGGCTTTCAGTTGGCGGCGAAAACGCTCAACCATCCAGTTTACTGATAATGTGTAAGCCGTAGTGCAAGTTTGCCTGAATATAAACGTGTTTAAGAGGGCCAAAAATCGTCCTCAAATGTGTGATCCACGATCTGTTGTCGCCACTGCTGTACAACTAAATTTTGCAACCCAGTGCCCAAGGAGGACACCAACTACCATTTTTGGGGAACACTTGAATAGCGATATGGCTGCAGATCATTTTTTGGAGACGGTAGATACATGTCAACAGATAGATAGAGCCATTTGAGTGTAGTTAGGAGCAGTTGGCTCAAGCTTTGTGTGGCAGAAACGTGGGTCTAAAAGCGAAAGTGTGCCAGTGAGGCCCTCTTATCATGGCAGTATCAGAGACAAAAGTGCCCCCGATTCCGGACATCGTGGTTTACCTCATACCATGATAAACGTTCAGTAACAAGTCTAACTGAAGCCCGTGTGTCAGCGTGAAACAGATTGTGCACCGTAATGAACAGTGTGTCACGAGAAGACGCATACACTAAGGGAGGAGTTGTGCCTTGGGAAGTGTCACAGAGGATTGTTCCTTCCGGCGATGTCAAAGGTACCGGTTGGATTTTTGGAAAGTTCTTTTGACGAAAGCAGCCGTGGCTGCTAAATCAATGCCATTGCCGGCAGGTGTGCAGAGGCTATGGATGCGTGAAAGAACGACCGCGACAACGTTGGCCGGAGATATAATCCAGGTGCCTAACTTCCCTTGGGGAATGTCTGTCAGATGAACCATCTGAAGAATGGATTAGCGGTTTAGGATCAGTGCGAACCGCAACGTTCCTGTCTAACTACGAATGACGGACGTGACGGATTTCTGAATGAAGGGCAAAAATTCTCTCCCAAGCGTGATGTAGCGGGATTCTGCGGGGTTCAAACGTTTGCGGCAAAACAGCTAAATTTTAACAATGACTTGCAACAAACTGTGGCAACACAACACCCACAGCTACGTCAGACGCGTCGGCTACGGTTAACGGTGATGCATCTGGATTAGGATGAGCAAGAAGAGCTAAGTCGGCGAACACACCCTTCAGTTCAATGAACGCATTGCCTGCAGCCTCCGTGGACTAAAATTTTTGTTCATCTCCACAGGGCAGATCGGTCACTGGCTGCATTGTATTTGCACAGTAGGGCATGAAACGTCGGTGGTAGCAAACCAGACCACCAAAGCAACAAAGTCATTTACAAGCCTTCGGCTAGGGGTATTCATGGACGGCTTTGACCTTACCCGTGAAGGCGGCGACTCCGCTTTCAAAGATCTTGTAATCCAGAAGCCCTGTTATGCTCTAACCTGGTTCGCAATGTCGGATCAAACTTTCCAGTAGGGTGCGAGGACGCGTAGGGCGTTCTTCTTATGAAGATCTGGCAACCAAAATAGCATATATGCGCACACAGATTTCTTACATATATCAGATGCGATGAACGGCATAATGATGAAGACTTCATCTGATACACGGTTTCAATCATCTGGTGTGACACCCATAACACATGAAAACCGAGAGCTACATCCTGTGCCGATAAAAGCGGATGTAGTATGTACATTGATCCACAATTATCAAATACATAATTCAAGATTCTATCGCCGTGCTTCCGTCCCTAGTGGATTCATTTGTTCACCTATGTGTTTTAGGATAGGAAACGGTTTGGCATAACTCGTAAGGTAGGACAACTGGACGGAGCAGTTATTGGGGTCTAGGCATGGGGTATAGTTTGGGTTAGCTCTTAAGTTGAGACGAATTTGTTGATCACAGCTTAAGTGAACTGGATTGAGCAGTCACTAGTGTGAATGCATACTACATGCTTAGGCGTTGATCACAATTTGAGTGAACTGGACGGAACAGCTGTTAAGGTGAATAAATACGGTGTAATTCGGCGTTCATCATGACTTAGGTCAACCGGACGGAGCAGCTACCAATATCAGTTCAAGGCATATGAACCAGAATAACAAAGGCGTGCAACAATGTCAACCTATACTATATAGTTCACAACATTTTCTTATGAGGCAAAGTGAACAGCAGTTCACCGATCGTGTTTCCAGGATTTCGTTTCCGCCGAATGGTCTCCTGAAGGTATGACTGGATATTCCGCCCGTTTGATCCAGATATGGCATGAAAGTGCCTCTTGGCAAAGGACCAAATGTTTTCCATATTTTTCGAGTGGATCACGTTCTCGGGGTCCACGAAATTGTTTGAATGACTGACCGTTTAGTGCTCGTAATGAGCTGTTTCATCCCAAGCTCTGTAGGCCCTCTATTCGTCCGTGATTATTATAGTGGTCGGCTGGAAGCGAAAGAATTAACTAATATAATCGGCTTACTCGAACGCGTCTTTGGATGAGAGATAATAAGTTAACTGTATTTCGTCTGTTCCCGGGTCAGACCACCATGAACGTCGTGAATGTTACATTGTTCTTGAAGGCCCAGTGGAGCAAAGTTGTGAATGCCTCCTCTAGCGTAAAACGGGTATTCTAACTATAGAATCCTTTCGAACAGAATAATGTCGCTTACATGGTTTACAATTCTGCCGATAATTGTTTGCACACTTCGTGACCCAAATCGAGTTTTGGGAAATGCAGAACAGTAAAAAGAAATTATTTTCCCACGGAATCCATATCATCACATGTTGAGCCCACTGCAGATACTACGACTGCCTCATCGTAGCAAGCACCCCTAGCCCCAGGGCTGCAACTCCGTATTCTGAACATGAACTACAAACACGCCCGGCGGTGAAGTGTCAATAACATCAAGACAAATTGATGACCCGTGGTCTGAAAACCGTGGAGCTCCTGGGGTCACACATCTGGATCTTAAAGGGTGCATATGGACGGGCGTGTGTGATGACTGGGCTATCTTAGTAACAGCAGTGTGTTTAACATCTGATTGTGACACTATGGAATCCGTCGGAAGATAATTACTCTCAGCTGCTCTGCATTTCACAAAACTCGATGTTGCTCATGAAGTGTGCAAAGGAGGATATAGTCTCGGAGCTGATCAACGAGGGCAGGCCGCAGATAAAGTGGTATCTTAAATTATTTGCGTTCACACTAGAAGATGCTCCGTCCAGTTCACTCAACCTATGATAAACGCCCAAGTATGTAGTACGCGTTCACACTAGTGGCTGCTCCGCCAGCTCAGGGAAGCGGTGACCAACGTTGATAAACAGAACTTGGCAGAATTCAGAATATACGTGTATTTAGTCCGCTGGGCATAAGTTGTAATGGCCGAAAACAAGATAACACACTGGCAGCCGTCAGTGGATTCTGCAGCCGGCGAAAACATAGACCAACATTAATCGGAATCATAATCAACCGTGATACGAAGATAGAAGGGTTGTAGCTGAAATGGTATACGTGAGAATCGATGTTTTCGTCTGGGAAATAACGAGTATCAAGTTTGATCAGTATCCGACGGATAAGTGAGCATTAATTCGCGCACACATGGCAAGCTACATTCAAGCATATTTACTGAGCTATTAGCAAAACGATAGGCACGTTGTTGATTGTAGAGTGGGACGCGCTACCCATGTGCACACAAAACCGTAGGTAGAAACGACCAAGTAATAATGTAAAGCTTTTTCCACAGGAAAAACTATAAGGGAAGCAGGCTGAACGTATAATTCAGGTGAATAACTAACCAACGACCGTGGCGGCATAGCAGTCATTAGGAGTTACTGTGATATTTCATGTACAATGCAATGCAAACGCAATGTGGTCGAGAATTACAAACTCAAGTATATCTATAAAACCACGTGAAATTGAGCCTTTCTGCGATGCAGAAATATGTATTCCACCAAGAAAATGCCCATGGAAGCATATTCAGAACGTAAAATCGATTAAGAAAGCCACCATGGTGCTTTTGTCGAACGAAATGTCGGCAGGTTTTTCTCAATAAAAGGACGAATATGAATAATTTTTCGTACAGCTGATTTTTCTCATTGCAGCGCTTTTATTATGCTTGATAAGATATGTATATTTGTCCCGGAATACCCGTTTTAATATCTCACGGGAAATTTGGAAAATCTCTTTTCGTGCCTAAATGGTCGTTTTCAACTCGCTTCGGCCTTGAAACACCATACCGGCGAACTACACAATTGCCGTTATGAATGTCGTAATCTTTCCAGCTGGGAATGTTCTTTATTGTCATTCTTTCAGCAGGTCAACTCGTCTCTGTTCCAACGTACATCCTGATTTCATGGAAAAGTTAACAACACTGTTACCAACGAGTGGTGAAGCATGGTGAATTGTCCTACATCGAAGTAGGTTACAGGCGTTTATCACGTTTGTAGTATTATAAAAAGCTTTGTACTCATGTTTCAACAACAGTTCGATTGCCGAAATTGTAATCACGCTTTCCTGCTTAATCACGCCGAAATTTAAATAAAAGCATTTGTTTCCACTTCTATGACGTCGATTTTTATTACACTTTACCTTCATATTTCCAAAATAACGTAGAATGCAACTCTGCGTTATTTTCCCGTTGATCCCTATGTCATTGAACAACCACACATTTCTTGCTTACGTCTCCAGAAAATTGAAACAAAGAAATCCCTAGTGAACAGATTTGTAAGCTTTTAGTTTCTGCCACATGCCGCAAATTTTCAATCACTCTAATAGTTACGAACTATTTTTTAACTAAAGGATAACGGAGATATTCATGGTCTACCGATTACAAGCAGCGGAAACCTCCGCTACTTTTAAAGTGGGATTGGAAAAGTTACTCTCAAGGTTGTGTTGGAAATCATTAAACAAGGGCCATTTTGCCACCATTTTGCAGCCCGAGTACCAAAACCAGCTTGAAATCTTCCGCCTTAGTGGAGGCAAACTGTGCGCACAGCGCTTATCAAGAGAAGCAAATGTTGGAAAGGTTACGAAAACGAAAACCCCTGCAAATGGTTAAAGTTTGAAGCTTGTAGAAATGCAACCAGCAAGGCTGAGTGCTTGGCAAAATGCCGCCTTTAAGCAGGCTTTACGCGCAAGACGAAATGCAGCTCCAAAACACTCGTACTCGTATGCTCAATTCAAAGGAGACTGCAGGCAAGAAGTGGGAGCTGTGTTGACAAAAGACGGTAAACCAGCTACTAATGAATAAAAGAAAGCCAACCTTCATCGTGAATCTTTTCAGGTGGTTCAGAGAAGGAACGACGGGATCAAGAGCCTGCCAAAACCGATACCGTCGATACTTCACATGATAGTGTGCAATTTACTTTTCACCGAGGAAGAGGCTGGGAAGGTCCTAGGCTCCATTAAGCCTTCAGAGTCCGCGGGAGCTAATGACATTCGTCCGCGCATAGTTATGTCACTTACGGGAGTTCTCCAGAGTCCTTTAAGGCCGTTGCATACAACTTACTTAAGGGAGGAGAAAATCCTAAACGAGTGATGTGTAGCCACTGCGGTCTCCATTCCTGAGAGAGGCTCGCGAACCAAACAAAAGATTTATAGATCAATGAACCTGACCAGTATAGTTGAAAAGTGCATGGAACGGCTAGTTAGCAACAGGGTTCCGATGTAACTCGGTGAAAACAGCCTTCTCAGCACTGCACAACATGGTTTCCCATGAAGGAAACCTTGTCTACCCAACCTTTTGTATTTCATGAATGAGGTCGTGAGCAGATTAGACGAAGGCAGAAGAGTGGAGGTATTCTACCTGCGTTTCAGCAAACCCTCAATTCAGTAAGTCACCACTATCTCATCCACAAACTGAGGTGGTTCAGCATCTCCAACCAAATAATTGACTGGGTAGAAAATTTCTTGCGTAACATGGTCTTTAAAGTGAAGTAAGCACAGCTCACAGTGGTGCCCCCAAACACCCGTTTCAAGGCCACTCTCGTTGCAACTGTTCGTCAATTACGCAAAGAGTGAGCTTAACATCCCGTGCTTCATAGTTGCGGATGATGTTAAGATAGCAGAGTCAACAAACCTAGCTTCCTTAAAGCATGATCTCAAGGCAGTAGCAGGGTGCTCTCTTAAGTAGGGTCTTCCATTAAATGCCGTCGAATGTCAGATGATAACTGTAAGCTCTGAACCGCTTGAAGTGGCTGACTCCTAGAGTTCATTCACCACCGGATGCGTATGAAAGGCTCGAGACCTAGGAGCGTGGGGCAAAAACGACTTTAAGCCCTCAGATCAATACGCAACGGCTGCACACAGAGTCCGTAGTGAGCGGTTATATGGAAGGTGTTAATGTAACGACCAACTAAAAAGCTAACAGATGCAGTCTGTTTTGGTATGGGCTGATAGATATACGTTCTCGAGAATATATATATATTCATTCTACCAGTACCGGGCATAACAGAGTGAGCTTTCAGAATAGGAACCAGATTGAAAGAGGACCTTTAACCAATGGCGACTACGTGTAGGGTGCTCCCGATTGGATCTAGCTGCAGATTTATCGGAGAACATTGGACGGTTTTGTTTAATATGGAGTAATTTAATGCCGCAGCAACAAAGTAAACAGCAGGTCTCCCAGGTTTAGCTGTTGATGCTGGTGTGCTTGATTCGATGGCCATGATCAAATCACACGAGGGCCCTAGAAACAAATCGCCAGCAGATCAGTATAGGTCAGCGCATTCTGAAGCCAAAGCTAAGAAGAAGACGAACGCAAAAGATGTTTAACCGTTTCTGCGATCAGTCCTCTGAAATGTAGAGTCCACAGTTCATAGTTATACTTTGTAATTAATTTTTGTACGTCTCTGTATATACCGTTTTGGTGACCTCATGTGCACACATTTTGGAACAGTCACTATCACTTTTTGAAATTGACCGGCAACAATAATTAGACCGGAGTTATAACACACCGCTTCTATTTACTGCATTTTGTGCGGATTTTTGTGCTGATGAAGTAATCGCACGGTGGAGTATACCATCTCCACCTATCGACTGATCTATCGACGCTCAACGTTCCTCACCCCACGCCGCGTTTGGAATTATCTATCGATCGTCCACGGAACCTGCTCTCTGGTGCCATCCTTCTCTGATGTGGCGACTTATTCAATTCATAGGGCCTAGTTTTGTCCGTGAGTCGTCCCTGTTTTTACTAATACGTCTTCCATTCTATCTGTAGGCACATCCTTCGTACTTGTCTGTTAACGTTACAACATCTCCTTTGGTGTTACCATAATTTGGTCACTTTTAGTCATTTGAGTGATTAAGCCACTACGAGTGTCTGTAATGATTACTAATTGAGGATGCAAGGCAGTATTGTGAGTGGTGGAAAACAAAGTCCAGCGAGGCCATCCGACTCTATAGGGGCTGATGTTTTAGGTCAGCGATCATCAAATCTACACTGGCAGGAAACTGGTTAAACCGGGACGGACTCAAACTGATCCAACGCCATGTACAGTCAAAAATGTGTTAAGTTAATTTTGAGGAAGCCGCTGAGTTGAGATTATGCGCGTGCACTGAATCCTGATAGTCGGCGTATATCAGGGCAAAACTGAATGGATGCGTTGGAGTCCCTACCACATGGACATGAAAAGATCCAGTGAGATTGCCGATTATGGGGAAGCACTGGGCACTCCACCGCAAAGAAAATCAAAGATGGAGGGTAGTAGGTAACGTCAGATAACAAGTGGCTCGAATTGAATCGCTCGAGGTGATTCATGACAATTCATTTAGCAACTGATAATAAAAATTCCGACGGCACTGATTCAGACGGTCGGTTTATTGGGTGCTAAATTGGCCGCCGGTGTTGAGCGTTTGATGATTGTTATGTTTTACAGATTGTCGGTGACCACGCTCCGTTTCTTTACTTATTTTCTTCTTGTTGATCCTTTGTCCTACGCTGAAAACCTCCTTGGAAGTGATTTTGAGCCTTTCTTGCAAAGACTGACATGACCATTCAAGCTACGCGCGCAAAAAACCATTCACCTCTTGAAGGTTACTCTTAATGTATTATTAGATCTTGATACCGCTTTTTTGTAGAAACCTGTTATTGCGTGGTTTTGGCCCTTACTTAGAATTGCTGGATCCTTATTTACATTTACCCTGGCTTCACTTACGCTTGATCGCTCCGCCATTACGCGGCTGTTGCATTTGATAACATTCACGTTGACCGCTGGTCTCGGAACTTGTATATTTAGTAGACTTAGTATCGGGGTTTATTGTTGTCTTCTTACATTTGGTTCATGCTAACTTTCTTGTACCTTAGCACCTCATTAATAGGAAACCCGCCGATACAACTGTTCACACTTTGGTATCCGAATCGATTACTCAACGGGCACAAAAGTTATAGACGTTCGTTGCTTACATACATGACTATTCTAAATCCAGCCTATCGAGAGACGTTGCGAGTAGAATAAGTTTTGCCCTAACAACTACTGGATTTCCGAAATTAACTGTGGGAGCACCTTGCAAAATCGAGAAAATACCTGAAGGAGAAATCGAAACGCTTGGAACGTAAACTGCACCAATGGCAATATTACAAGGATGGGCGCTTCCTCCTCTTGAACGTGTGACTTAGCGGGATATTTCAGGCCGAACATTACTCACATTTGATCACATTCCTTACGTTCATATAACCCCTCCGACCAGCCCATTTCTTGTAGATGATGTAGGGCATATTTTTGTCAGAGTGGTAATTTGCGTGCCTATTATCATGTCAACGAGACTGGCGCACTAACCATCATATACAACACTCACACAATTTTGAAGCCGAGCCTCCAAATACGAATGGTTGGTCACCCCTGGTGCAGAGATACTGGCGTTACACTTTACGTGCTAATCCTACATGCATGAGAACGAGTGCAAATTCCGGTCTGGAAGAGGATTACACTACTGATGTGCTCCACTGAGGGCGTAACTTGTGTCCACTGCTTGCTTACGATATAGGCTGCTCGAAAAGCTTGTCTGAATGCCGGAACCGTAATTTAATGTGAATAACGTTTAATTTGAAATGATACAAGCCTCCAGAAATCAACTTTAACGCGATACTCAAATCGTTCAGCAGATAAAGCACTTAAGATGTAGCGACCAAAATGGACTTTGCAAGTGGCCACCAGCCAACTAGAACTAGGTTCATCAAAAAAATCAGATGTTGGTAAACATGTGAGCGTTTCGATTAATCCCAAACAGAATGCTTTCGGTAAACGCAGAAAAATAATCATGAGAACAAAGAAAACAGATATTCAGTGCGCGTAGTCAGGTCACAGAACTCATCGTAGCCATTAATTGCACGTAGCGGAAGGCAAAACGAAAGCAAATTGAAGATCGATCTTCTGTAACGGGAATGAACTGGACAAAATTATCTATACGAGGTCCATCAGTGACTTGCGGAGGACTTGAGCTAATCATTGTTGACTGCATCTCGTGGATAACGAATTTGTTGAAAACGTCTTCCCGGACAGCCAATTTTTAATTTGTCCCTCTATATATGTAACTTCCTGCTGAATGTATAATGGAACCGAACATACTCACTGGTACATATTAGTTTGGAGGTTCGGAGGTAATTGTGCAAATCGTTTGCTCTCACTTGGCGTGCTACACCGGTGGTACGCCAGTTGACTTCGATTTATTTACGAGTGAGATTTGCAAGGTAAACTTTTACATTCATTTTGTAAAATTTGTTCATCTTTAAGCGGCCGATTTGTGCAAAAAAGGCACAAGTTTGCAGTTGATATTGGCTGCTGCGGTGGAGTACGTAGACGATTGTTTTGCACTCCTTATCGCCCACCGGCTAATATTGTGAAATCTTTGATCGAGCCATATTATGAGTCCGGTGTTTTTGTGTCTGCGTGTTGTTCAGAAATGGTTCAGTTATAGCGATATTCCACATGTTAGTGCTAGGGCGCACGATCTACTCCAGCGCTGACATGCCTGTGTTTTTGATAGTAAGGATGTCATGGGGTGTTATGTGATTGTTTTGCTGGCCTCTTCAGCTGCTCAGCCAAAAGAAGGGTACTTAACCAGAAAGTGGGAATTCGGACAGTTTGTAATACAACACAGACGGTGGCGGCCAAACAGCATCCTGAAATGTCTAAAAAATGCGTCCAACAATTCAGGGTTGCAGCGATCTCAGAGATTGTCGTTGGGTGAACCGAAGAGTCCTGTTAGCTTGCATACCAAGCAGTATGTGGTTGGTTATCTGAATCAAGTACGTCTTGCTCTTTGTAAGCTTGAAACTCCCCAAGGAGAGTCTGTGGAAAAAAATTAACCCTGGTAACTATGCTGAATTTAACTGACTTGCCGAGTGTCGAAGCTGACCTATTTTAGCAGCGGTCGGATTAATTCCTGCAAGCTCACAGAGCATTATGAGTATAACAATAAGCCCGGAGCGAAATACTGCAGTCATCGAATACTCTACCTTTCATGTGGTTGTCAGGAAAGAGCTCGCTGGACAATTGCGGGCCTATGATGTTGGCACCATCAATAGCATACGTGCATGCAGGAGAGATGATGTAGGACCTTTACGGACAGCCATATCATTTTGACCGATATTAGATGAACAGGGTACTGAGAAAGGCTCGATATATTTCGACCACAGCTGATAGACTGACATGGTTGTTTGTTCGCATGAAAAACTGTAGTGTCGAGCTCGAACGGACGGATTACGAAGCTGATTTGAACTCCCCAAAAATATTAGAGCAGGCTGGGAAAGAGCTTTCGTTCAACCGACAACTCGAACCAGCCAAAAAACATGCTATGTCAGCTTGTGGGCGCGCAAGCCGACGTTTGCCGAACTCACTAAGGCCGTTTTGTAACGCACTAGGGCTGTGTGGAGCGAATTCGGCAAGCTGCTAAAAGCAGTCGTGTCACTGCTACCAACAACGTCTCAGAATGCAGTATGCCTTTACACTAGTGGCTATTCCAATTTGATTCACTTAAGCTATGAATAACGTCAGGGTATGCGGTATACGTCCACACCAGTAGCTGCTCCATTCGATTTACTTAAGCTATGACCAGCGTCTGGGTATGTAGTATATGTTCACACTAGTAGCTGCTTCACCCTAACTACTTTTACCATGAACAGTTTGGAGAACGAACACATGTGGGAAGTGATGAAAAACCTGTATTTGAGACATCTGGGGTACACGGTAATCGTCTTCTTTGATTCCGTTGATTGTCATAATGATTGGAATATTTTCTGCACCGCGGCAGACACTTGGTCTTCTAAACATTACAGTGTGACTGGCTGAGATGTAATCCGCAGGCAGCTTGATTTCATCTGTTTTCGTGTATTGTTCCGTATCAACGCCACGCGACCTCAATCTTGTTAGAAACAATGCAGTAAAATGGGTAGAATTTACTTCTGAAGATACTCGATGATAGAGTGGGACATTATACCCTTTTCTTACGCCGTTCCATATACACCGAAGATGGAAACAACCATATGGTAGCTTCATTTCCAACCATTTCTAAGGGCAACGTTTCATCGACCAGTATCAACCTGGAATCTTGCAGACAAAGAGAAATAGTACAAATATCGTATAGACAAAGTAGCTGGAAATGTTGTCATACATGTTTTACTGTCAAATGTATTGGTGTTCTTGTCGATATGCAATGCCGCATATTTCCATTTCGACCATATCTTCAAAACGCCGTAAAATAAAGCACGCACGGGCTATGGAATGACGTACCTCACCTCGAAAATGGCAATGATCCCATTTATAGAACTGAAAAAATTGAGCTAACGCCAATAACGGGATACTTTTGCGAAGATTGTGCGAAAATGTTTTCACCACCAAGTCAATACTTTTGGGGCTCATTCCATACATTCCAATTTTTCTATCGACGACACTTATTTATAATTGATGTAATGTAAGTACTTTGCCCGAAGCTCCGATTTTGAAATTTCCAAACATTTAAAAATCCAGGATTCGCGCCAAAGGGACAGTTTTGCCCTTTGAATGACCTCCTAGACGAATCCCATGAAACGGATAATTGTCCTTTGGAGGATTTTGCCGTTATTTGACGTAATTTCTGTTAGGAAAATGTTGAAATAATTCAGTTTGAACGAAGAAGGACGGAAAGTTCTAACATCTGGCAGAGAAGTGAGCAAACTTCGGTGCGAGACCTGGTTGATTGTTCGAATACGTTTTAGTATATTCCAAGCCACTTGGCTTATTACCAGGTCCGCTGCAGATACAGAGCTCTAAGATTTATATAAGACGGACGCACTCGCCTTACCAGCTCCTCCACTCCTGAACACGGACTTGATGGTTCGTTTCGTCCTTCTTGATTCTGATTTAGCTGGTTATCACACTTCGTCCGACCAAACAAAGTCCAGCCTCTAAACGTGAACGCCTCCAAAGATAGAGTACAACTGCGCGATAGTCTTCTTGATCGACCAACAGAACGTCGTTGCATCTTCAATGGGGCCCAAATAAAGCGGACATCTCCGTCAAATAGGACCTGTCAGCAGCTAATCCGTTGGTCAGAGTTGATCGACAAGCGCTCCTAGGATTTGTCTCAACAGATATATCAACTTCTCAGTGGCTCCTACATGGATGGGTAAGTTTTACCAGAGCCGTAAATGCAGAAGCCACATGAAACAGCCCAGTCTACTGCATCCTTCGTTCATGCAGTGTACACAATCTTGTTGCATTCCCGCACCGTTTCAGGGAATCCGAACAACCGACTTATATTGGAGGCCAACGTCGCCGGCGCATATATCCTGCGTCGTCTATTGTTATTTTTGGGATCCTAACACAGGGATCGCATGCTTGATGGGCACAGGAGAGCAGCTTAGCGTGATCCTACCGGCGTGGCCTGAAGTGACAAATTCAGACACTCCTCAACTTCGTTCCGTTGATAGCATCCATGCTTTCTGTCAACGTTTACTGCAACTGGATTTGGGCGTCCACCGCGAAGATCGTCAGATTTCTGCTGTTGCTGCCGTCCCGTTCCTTGTCACCGATATCGATTTCCTCCAATACTTTGACTTTTCAGCCAATAAGCGACGAGGAAAGTCAGAATATACCGTCGCGCGCACCAGTATTGATGGCATTCACATGATCGCTGCAACTATCAGCTCTATTTACGCATTACTGGCTGCCCCATCATTTTTATGGAAATTTTCAAAAACTTTCACAGGCAGTATGTTTACCGACCGCCATTCCCGCTATGACCTTCAATGTCCCATGTCTCATTGGAACCAGTTGTCGGCACGTGCCGCCCAGAAGACGCGGGTGGGTTCCTCAAGAACCTAACTTGGCTTGGGTAGAGTCACAAACCATGCTTGATCTCGGGATTATCCGTCTTTCCGATAATTCTTGGGCCCTGCGGCTAGCTTTTCTTTTACAACACCGGAAGACTGGTATCTTTACAGCAACTGCCGCCGCCTCATTTGCAGCAACAGTCCTAGATAAAAATCCGATTACGCCCAGGCTGGATCCTGAGACCAGTTTCGTGGCTAAATCCTGTTTAGTAAAATTAATGTGGTTTACGCTTATCATAACATTTTTGTGCTTGCTTTAGACGTACCAAAAACTGCCCTGATTCATAAGTTTGACACTTCCTAGTTTTTATGAACGCCATTCGGCTTGACCAATGCCACTGAATCGTTACAGCGCTCTATATCAAAAATCTCTCGCAGTCTGGGTTTCGTTTATTTGTACTTTGGCAACATCATATTCCAAGAAGTAGCACCCTACACCCCTGCGCAACGTGTCTGAACGGTTGACTAGTAGTCGCATCTCGGTCTACCCCACAAACTACGAGCTTGTAGAATTAATTACCAGGAGTATAGGTCACTAGATCTCAATCGATAGCACCAATGCCTTTCCAGACAAGGTGCCGGCCACCAAGAATTAAGTGGAACCTTACTGTTATTGACAGCTTCGCCAACTTTATGGTCTAGCAAACAGCTATCGTCGATTCCTCCCTTGCTGAGTGCAAATCATGCGTTCAGTGACCGATCCCTTCCGCAGAGATGATCCAGAAACTGTTCGTTGCCGATGTTGCACGCGTGAGCTTTACAGGGTTTACGCAGACCGTTTTAAGTATAGCCCATCTCGACCGTAACACGCAGCTGTTGATTGTGACCGAAGTTTCTAATACAGCCTATGGAGCTGTGTTACGGCAGTTTGTAAATAATCACTGACAAATTCTGGCGTTTTTCTGCGGTTACAACACCCACAATACTGCAAGAATACCCTCGGCATAGAAATGTTTGCCACTTGTCTTACAATGCGTGATTTCCGGCAAGCCTTCGGAGGTTGACAATTCACGGTCCACACTGACCATAAGGCATTGGTGTGTCCCTTGAACTCTTCGTCCGACAGGTATACCCAGAAAGAAATTAGACGGTTGGACCACACCTCTCAGCTTACAGCAAATACACGGCTTGTCTCTGATATCGTTAATCTTGTTTGAGACGAACTGTCACGCGTATTCAAGGTAAGTGGTCCTACACCCAGTCCCTTTGACTCAGCTGCCATGCCTGCTGCGTAGCCATACGATTCTGGGATAGACCAAATTCGCCAACGCAGCTTTCCAAACATCCAGCCTGTTCCCCTTACTTCTACTGACAACACCAACCTATGTGATGTTTCGCAGGCGTTACCCAGTCCCATAATACCGTCGTCGGTTCGTCGTGCAGTGTTCAGCTGGCTGCACATGCTACCGCAACGAGGCAGAGGTGACTTAGTGAAGATCATCAGTCAACGTTTCGTACAGCCAAATCCTAATCACAACGTCCACGACTGGGTTAACTGCTGTTTGGAATGGAAAATATTCAAGGTCCATAGTTATAACTAAAATTCCAATGGGGTTTTTCCTGCACCAGACGCGTGTCTTCGCTGCGTAGACGATAACTTCGTAGGTCCGTTGCCAACTTCTGACAATTTCCTTCCTGAATTGTGTCGACCGTTTTAGCGGCTGGCAGAAGAAAATTCCGCCTAGTGAATACGTCCCCAAAACGGTGGCTCGTGAATGTTTTGAATACTGGATAGCCAGTTTTGCGTGAATCAGTTACAAGATTGCTGTATATCACCAGAACAATTAAATAAACCTTTCGTGGATTCTACTGACGCAGTGGTGATTACAGTGGAAATGTGGTATACAAGTACAATGTCGGCTCAAGATATTCCCAATGATAGGAACGTGATTGTAATGACACCGTTCTCGTGGCATTGGGTACTTTTGGACATGTGTCCCCTGTCAGCACAAAGCGTTTTAAGCAATCCGGCGTTGTGTAAGCATTCACATATTGCGGTATAGTACTCCGTGTCCGTCGATTTTTCGTCTGTGACACTGAAGCCTGTGACACCTGAAAATCGGTATGAGCAGAAACACACTGTGCATGACGGAGTGGATTGTTTTGTCGGTATTCTTAATCCCAGTAGTTTGCACTTATGGGCTTACGTCAACGAGAAAACCTTCGTTTTTATGTGGCGAACCAATTTGTCACAGAACATGCCACAGGAATTAGACAACAGACATACCTGGAACTATCTGTTTGATCCATATGGATAATTTGCCAGCTCGCTCCGTGCGACCTTGTCCTGCAAATTTGACTTTAACTGCATCAGCTCTACCTGTGATACACGTGATACTTAGATGTCCTTACAACAAGATCCCTGTCCAAATCTGAAGCATGTTGTGTCGGTCCTGTGTAGTCTAGAGAACCGACTTGCTTTGCACACGTTTTACAACAGTGCAAGGCTGGTGAACTATTTGGACCATATAGTCAAGGCGTTTGTCTATTACCATGAATGTAGGCGATGAAGAAGAACGAACTGCGGAGTTGTATAGAAGCTCTCCGAACAGGATCAGTGAGAGTTCTGAAATCTTTGGACTATCGGAAAGGGGATGTGGGCAGCTGCACTATGAGTCAGTATTTTGTCGTAAGCTGACACATTTCTACCTGCCATTACGATCGACATGGAGACGTGCCATTCAAAAATAAGGCGTGTTTCTCACCGCTTCGGTAGAAATAGGTGAACTTTAATCTGAGGACATTCAGAAGTTTGGCGAAAGACGTCCTGGCGGTATGTCGGGCATTAATGCATGGGATACGTCATCCTCAACGTCTCAGCCGGCAAGCGAGTACCTCAAATGCTTAAATGTTAGTCTCGCACCGTGACTTATCCAGTTATCGTGCATGGAAGAGTTAGTAAACCGCATAATTCGTCTTAATAGCTTAATACCAGGTGCAAAAATTTGAATCATCGGAATCCGCGCAATAGACACAATTCGGATTTGGCGTTCATCCAATATCGTTCGTGATGTTCGCCATTCAGCAAGCATACAGAAGGCCATCGATATCAGCTTGTCCGTCGTATCACGATGTTTTATGTACCCCAGAAATGTTTCAATTCC
>LUCH01007554.1:17207-27302 GCA_013368495.1 Paragonimus heterotremus | reverse complement strand
ACTTAGGTGGTTTGGTCATGTAGTATGGATGTCAGCTAATCGCTTGCCACACCGAGCAATGTTTGCCGACGCCGCGGCGGATTGGCGTAAGGTGTGAGGTGGACAGATGATGATCTGGCGTAGACAAATGAAATCGCTGGTCACTGTAGATCGGGTTCGTCTCCCCGGCTGGAGTCCTCGCGACTCACAGAGTCGATATCTTGTAACTTTAGGTGAGATGGCGGCTAACCGAGCTCAGTGGTGTGAATGCTGTCGTTGTTTGGTCCATTTGACTGTGAAGTGAGTGCACTTAATGACGCGAGGCATTGAAAGCCGTGGGGAAGCTGTCTTGTTGATGACGCTTTACTTTAATTTACAGCTCGGTTGTTTGTTTGCAAGGTGTAGGCGCCTTGATGTTGTATGTTTGAATGAAGACGTAGCTATTTTTAGTGACTAGGTCCCCTCCCCTTTCCCTGTCTTTTCTTCTCTCTTCCTATACAGGGTTTGCTTTTTATTCTTCTTCGTGGTTGTGTGGCAGTTAAGCATCAGTGTGAACCACTGATGTATTGCTGTCTATGATGATGACCACATCGCATAATTTTCGCTTTTAATTTGTCATTAAACGGGAAAGATTAAGCGCCCAGCTATGTGAGGCGGTTAATCATCCGACTGTGGAGTATAAAACTTCCAGTTTCGTTTTGTTAGCCGTTGTATCTTGCACAGAATGACGCCTTGACCTAGTAGCTATAGGTTTACACTCTGGTGATAGGTGCTCAAACAAAGATTGAGGCTCAACATGTGCTGCAATACTGCTACAAGAGTGAAAAACAGGCTTGGTCTCAGGAGAAGGACTTTAGTGAGTCCGTGTAGTCGAATGAAATCATGACCAAATAACGCATCGGTGCATAAATATGGTGTGACAGAGTATGACACGTTTTTAGGACATACCCTTGAATCGACCAAAAACGAATAGATAGCTATGAATGAAACTTGGTAAGCGAGCAGAGGCCATTATGACTCCCTGTTATAATAAGCTGGCTCCCCAACCATATTTCTCGGTTAGAGCCTTCGAGACGTAGCTTTGCGAACAAGCGATATTTATAAGTGCATGCGATGAGACAGTGTTAACAATGATACAGGTTACAGCTCTCGAAGAGCAAGAAGGCATAGCTGCAATAGTTACAGTTGAAAGAAGGAAATCGACTCTCGATGCAACATGCTGACGGTGTACTGATTTGACGATAGCAAAAATTCTACGACCTCGCCAGGGCTGACTGTTCTTTCCACACGCTTTGTACAAAACTCCTCTGCTAGAGCAATTTGTTCTTGGATGTCGACTTAAACCGCAAAAGGAACTCGAAAAATTCCCGGCTACAGAAACAGGGTTATCAAAGGTGTGTGACTATGTATATGTGTCAGATGAAAACGTTCTTGGTGAACGTGAATCTGGTACACCAGTACTGTGCGAGGGAGACTGTTTTAGAGGAAAGTTGCAGCCGTCTACTTCAAAGGTAGTATTGGAGTCATTATCCTTTTCTTCCAGCAACCCTTGGTGGCTCCGATCTGAAGTTGAATCGCGAATGAGTGAATCACGAATGACTTCTTCCCGGAACACTTCCGTCGTGACTGCCTTAAAATCGCCATCAGTACAAAAGTTACAACTTCCGAGACAGTTGTTCGAGATGTTGACCACGTTTCCTCGCTCCAGACAGAACGTGACGCGCAGGTATCGCGTACTTTGGTTGGATATATAAACTCTCATAATCAACACAATTAGCAGCATGTTTGTAGACTAAGGGAGCAGCACAATTTGTGAAAGCAATAAGTTTATACACATGAAAAGTTTCGACTTCATGTGGGAAACTACTTAACTCTTTCTCTCGTTAAATCCAGTGATCTGCCGCATTCGGTGATTGAGGGTCGATATCAAGACGATTTGGTCACGGGATCCGCTCCATCACTTTACGAGCTGGCTAAATCGCGATAGCCCAGCGAACAGCGGTCCGACTACTGAGAAGTGGCGAATAAAAGTACGGATCTGCTGAGTAGGCTCTAATCAACTTGTAGTTGAACCATGAGGCCCAAATACAAATGGAAACGAATTAAGTAGACGTACGGATGTGAAAGTAATAACGCACCTCAAGGTGGCCAGTTGGTCTGCTGTTGGAAGTGCTCGGTCCAACTTCTGGAGTATTATTTCCGGCTGTTGAAGGACTTACCACAGGTCTCCCAGACTGTCTTGCTTGCATCTGGTTTCCTTCTATCTGTTGCTCGGGTGAACCAAAAAAGATTTCCATAACTGTCGGCAGTCGCGATTTGTTTTACGTTAATAGGGCGTTGTTTCCTTAATTATAATTTGAATTATACTCGTTGCCGGATGAAATATTCGGGCGATCGTCGATAAGCTCGGCCTACGTCAATGATTGACCTGGCGACGGGGGCCACCAGATGGTACATTGACGTTGAGAGCCAGGAAAGTTGGTTCTTGCCAGCAACAGGCCGTTATCAGCACAAAGTCACAAAACTTCAAAGTTGTTTGCTCGACGAACACTCTGAAAGTGCTGATCACCGTAAGTCGTGTTCATCAAAATGACGTGTCTTCGGTACGTACAGACTGTCGAACACGGGACGTAATAGCCCCTCTTTTATACTTGGTTGGTTTGGATACATCTTACGTATGCCAGCCCGTAGCGTGTTACTTCTTGCTCTGTTTTCGTCTGTTGCGTTAGGTTGTTTATTGATAATCTTACTTCTTATTTCAGTTACCTTGCAGTGTCCTATTCAGTTTATCGTCTATTACTCATGTTTATTATGTACCTGTCTTCCATTTAAGTATTATTCCTCTAGGGTCATGAATTCACAATGGACCTCTGTTCTTTTTGTCATACTTTTTTTTAGCTGTCTACAATGGGTCCAAGCCACACGAGGTTGACTAAAGGTATCGTGCTTGCCATCCTCACTGTCTTCGCCTATTCGTTTTCAGCTGGTAAGTGTAATGGGTTCCACAAATTGAACCTTTCAACTAACTAGTTTGTATCTCGATGATGTTTACTGCCTTTTAGGCTAAATGTGAATATGAATTTCTGGGTGGGCCGATCATGAGCAGTTGACTACACTTCCAATACCTTAGATTTGACAACCCCTATCATTGGACTGTGTAAAGCTAACCTGTTTTTCTACTGCCCGAACAGCACATTTCAACGTGCAGACGTCTAGATGTGTGATACCAAAGCTTAATACGTACTTTGTGAAGACGAAAGACCGTTTTCAGTGTACCATTATCGCAACTGTTTGAGTTCCACTTTCGTATTCAGTTTATAACGTCTTATCGGCTGTAATAATGTATGTTTTAACTTTGTCCACCACCGCTGGAAACAGATTAAGAGAGCTAGTTAAAATGCTTCACTTCGCATGTGCATATGATTGTGCTCATCAAAAACTTAGTCATTGAGAAAGCTTTATATCAAGTCGTTTATTTGTAGTCTCCCCTCTCGTAAAGTCCTCCCTTTTCATCAAAACAGCCTTTGGCTTGCTGACGCGAGAACTACTAAATCAATTTTCAGCTGAATGATACTAGACTGTCCATTTCGGGACTACCATAGTCGATATCACTCGAACTTGTGAGTGTTTGGTAACTATTCGGCCTCGTTATCATTTCGCTGGTCTGGGCTATCGCAATAACGGACTCGTCTGGGATTCAGTCCGCCGTTGGTTTCCTCAGCATAAACGATTAGTAGATCGTCCCATTAGTTCTCGGTGGTTGTACCATTAAGTTATTGCAGGGGTCGCCAGGTTAACTAAGTGGTATCTAAAATTTGCCACTAACAGCATATCGTTTACTCTACAGCACTTTCATTCCAGAGTTCTCGATATTGTTAGTAGTCCCATTAAACACCCATTTCGGGCTGATCCAACCTTCAAATTCTGTTTTCTAACTGTTTGGAGCATGCGGTTAGTAACGACCACGTTGATCGTAATACAGAACACTTACAAAATCAACGACTAGTAGCTTATTCTACCAAGAATGTACGGTCTACTATTCTCTAACATTCTCTCGCGCAACGTCCTCATCAGTGTCCGAGTTTGTATCTTGAAATGCCCTTCCATCACGATACTCCCCTGTGGTTTTGCATAACTTTTTGTTGTAAACTCCGTGTACTCATCCGTCTTACTCTGCTTCCCCCACTCTCATGAACTGCATTACTTAAATTCTGGTTGGCGTTCCACACTTCCATAAACTCAAGGATGTGTTCCCGTGTGATCCATGTATGCTGTTAGGCCATTTGTGTGAACAGTGACACGTAAGCCCATCTCCTTCTTCGCTAGTTTAGGCCTTGCTGCTTCGTGTAATATTTGCTCTATCGCCTAATAAAACCGTGGAGAATTTCGTTGATCGATAGATAGACATCCGGGCCGGTAGGTACCCCTTTAAGTAGCTTATCTTTCTGAAACATTTGAACACTTTCCAACGTTTTTTCTTACTATTTACCATGTCGGTCACAGATAGAATTTGTGTTCGGACGGCACCGTGTGGGTTTTCACTATTTGTTCTTTGTTTTCAACTCCATCATCATTTTCTCTACCCTTACTCTCATATATCGCCGATCAAGTACGTCTCCACTCCGTCTACACTTTCGTCATCCGGGAGTTGGTGAAGACGAAATTAGAAACAAAAGCCGTTCACAACTTTCGATTAAAAGCTACAGTTTTAACTTCTGCTCTTACACAGGAATCTTAGGATGTTATAATTCAGTCATGCCCTGTGTGCGGTTGATGACACAGTGGTTAATGCCTGTCTTACAAGCTTGCGCGCTGGTCTTCAGATCTTCTTTGAAGCAGGAACGTACATCATTGGTGCACATTTCCAAAATCACAGCGCAATTTAGTGCTGTATTTCAGACTGGACTGATGAAATCGGTATTTCTGAATACGAACAACTGCTGTTGGTATTCACACGCCATCACTGTTAGAACCACTTTCCTGCGCTCAGAAACATCTTTGTATAAGCACCGGATCTATCTGACTAAGCGATTAGGTGTGATGAAATAACCGCAGCTGCGATCCCTCTCTTCTATCTCTGTAGTTCTATTTCTCGAAGGAAGTATCAACGTTGGACATAGCCAAATAAGTGAGCAACGTCGGCGTTGACTGCCTGTCATGATTACCTGAAAAATGGTGACGTTTTGGCGAGCTGTGTAGGTTTGTCATTAGACTAGGCTCTTTCTTTATTGCCTTATGCATATTTGAATCTGTCACGTGTCCCATATTTTGTGCATCCCAATCCGATCATATGGCCGTGTCATGCGAAAACGCTCCCCCAAAGTCCTGTCTACAAAATTATTCCACTTGTTGAACTGTACCTGCTTTTCAACGGACGTTGTGACGAGAATCTTGTTCTAACTGGTCCCTTACATAGCTTGCTCTTTTATGTAAGCTTTCTTCCCGAACGATTGATTTCAGACAAAGTCTAAGACGTTTATAAACGCAAGGATATCAGTGATGTGAGTTTTTTGAGGAGTTGATCTGCTTGTCTGTGAACGTTAATCAAATCATGAACGAATCTTGAGCTTATTTTCATCTCATTCTAGTGCACAGCTGCGCTTGCTGGCCTGTTCATAAGCGCTTTAGACCTCAAGAGGTGTAATGGTAACTGAGTGTCGAATGTGCAAACATTATGGTTACGTGTGTACATTTTCTTTCGTGAGCTATGTCCATGAGTGTTTCTCGAACAGCTTCTGATAACGAACAAAGTGACAACCCTACGTTTATCAACACATTGTTGACCATGTTATCCTGTCGCCTCTGGAGTCACTTCTGATCAACAGTATATATTGATATTTGTGTGTTCTTAATCTTGGCATATAACACTTTACAAGCTGAGTCAAAAGCAGAATTCTTCGCCTGCTCTCACTGTTGGGAGCTGTATCGGCGCCGTCAGAATGTCTGGTGAAGTCACAACTCGTGTAACAAAGGCTCGGATGGCGTTTGGCAATTTTTGCCATCTATGGCGTCAGCATGATTTCAGTCTTTCTGTCGAAGGCCAAGTGTAGGGACAATCCTACTGTACGGCTGCGAAACCTGGTCCATTTATACGAAGGATGCTCACAAACTATCCGCTTCTGACTATCAGTGTCCTCGAAATGAGCGTATTCTGCCGATCCCTAAACATATTGATTTCGTCTCACAGGTTTCGTTGGTTTGGCCACACCTTATAAATGCCAACTCACCGTCTGTCACATCGTGCTTTGTTTGTGGGTTGGGTAGGAAGTCGCAGTCTGGTGATCAGCGTATAACTTCGGTTCGGGGTAGAAGACACTCTGAAGTTTGTTTCAGTTGGATGTTCCCGATCGCCTGGCTGAGGTCCAAAGGACACTGAACACCTTTGGTTGAGAATGCTATCTGATATGACAAAGAGCGGAAGTCATTGGCGCTGTTGTTGCGAGTCTTTATGTGCGTCGTTGTAACTTTTTTCCTTTATCCCCTACATTTTTTTTCTTTTCACCTTGCATATTACCTTTTTCTTCTCCTTTTGTGGCACGTTGGCCACTCGTGGTTTTTGCGTTTTATATATAGTATACATTATATATATATATATATATATATATATATATATATTGTAGCATTCAAGCCGGTCGTTTTTACTCTGATGCCCGTGAGATTCATAGACCACCTTTGGGCAACGTAGAAGCACTAGAGGACAGCGTTCTTCCGAAGTAGGTGTTCCAGCAGGTGTTCTGTAGAAGGAAAAACCACACACAAGCATGAGCCAGAGGCCCAGTAAGCCACGTACATGGCTTTCACAAATGAAAACGAAAATGGCGGCTACAACAGGGCAACATGCCCTGTTACATAATCCAAATTCGGTCATTACACGCTTGCTGGTTTCGATTGCGTCTTTATATATATATATATATATATATATATATATATATATATATATATTCGCATGAGAGATCCAAATTCCTGTTACCCGTGATCCTGCCACCGCGAATTTTTACTCTTGAGATCACGTTAAACAATGTGCAGATGCCCCGTTAGCACCGTAGGTTTCATATTTATCATCTGAATTACATGTTGCATAATCAAAACTTTTCTGGTCGACCGTGGTGTTGTTTACACGATCGATCCACCTGGTGCCACTTACCTAAACATAGAGCCTGTGCACAAGTTTTATGCGAATTTGCCACATATCTGGTTTGTAAGCCAATTGGATCGGATCCATCGTAGACCCTTACCAGTATTCAACAACCCAGACCTCCTTACGATACTAAAGATGATGGTGGTTGATGAATGCACTATATTCCTTCGTGTTTGACGATACTTTATTGTTCTCATTTTACAGGTTCGGCTGTTGGGCTATGGTGGCTAATTGGTGTGAAGTCTCCGCTATCCCCAGAGTTGGGTTCGGTTTTCGTGTTCTCCTTGTACGCTGGTGCAGCGATCGGTAGTTTGCTTGCTTCGCAAACGCTTACACGCTATGGGCGTCATTGGACATTACATCTCTACTGCTTGCCGGCATTGTTCGGGTGGTTCTTTATGTGTGCAGCCGTACGAGTTTTGACAGGCCCTATCATGCCCGCTAAAACACTGGTTTTTGGTCGTTTTCTGACCGGTCTCTCACTGGGTATGGTGATTCCATCCAGCTTGGTCTATCTGGTCGAATTGCGTCCTGTCGATGCAGGTCTCTTCGGTGCACTCATCTCGCTTGGCGTGGTGTCCGGTAGCACACTGGCCCAGTCCGTACTTGATTGCTTTCGCATCCACTTCATATTCGGCAATTGTCTCTTTTTGTTGGGCGTGAATTTGCTATCCTGCTTTCTCCCGGAGTCTCCGAAATGGCTGACTATGATGGAACGATTTCAACAAGCGTGCGATGCCCGTTCCTGGCTTTACAAAACGGTAGATATCATTAAGCTTTTTTTTCGCCATGTTCTCTCACTTCAGTTAGCCGCCTAGTAGAACCATTTTTGTGAATCACCCGACGCTTGGTGCGTTGAGTGAGTTTCCACCATGTCTCTTGTTGAATCGTTTTGATTTGTTGATGGAATCCTCAAAGATTTTTGATCTAACCTCGCTGAATTGCTCCTACATAGGTTTCGGTCATCCGATTTCACCGTGTTACGTGAACAGTTTGGGATGTGACATAGTAACAGCTACCTTGTAGAAATAGTATGTCTCATCATCATCATAACAGCCAAGAGCCTGACCAATAAGTACTGTGGCTCGGGCCGCCGCTCACCCCAACAGTGACGTGGAATATCTTAGAAGAAAACGTTACTAAAAAGAAGACTAAGCGGAAGAACTAGAAATGGTATGGATACAGGTACGCCATTGACTACGACACATCGCCATCTCGGATAGCGTCTCTAACCAGCGGTTTGGGTGATCACGAGGACCCCATCTAGTCAGGCGACACCTACCCACTTTGCTCAATGGAGCAGTCAAGGTCTTCATATTTCGTGACCACGTTGTTGCCTGACCACCACGCGGTTTTACCCAACTGTTGGTGATCTCAGCATATAATGCCCGGTACGGCAAACGATCAGATGACATACGGAGTACGTGACCCAACCAACGCAAGCTGTGTATCGTGATTAGTTGACCAATAGATCGCGCATCCCGAGTGTTCCGGAATACGCGCCGGCGAACGGCCACATTGCTCATGCAATCAGTCCACTTAATATGGGCCAATTGGCGAAGACAGCGATGGTCAAACACAGCGAGTCTGTTGATATGTTCTTTGTGAACAGGCCACGTTTCCGAACCGTAAAGCAAAATGGGGCGCACACAAGCATTATATACCCTTCCTTTCAGCGACAATCGGACGTCTTTTCGACGCCACAGATGACGCAGTTTGGCAAAGGCAACTCGTGCCTTCGCAATCCTCGCTGACATCTCATCAGCAGTATTACAGGCTGAAATAGTATGTCTAGTCCGTATGCATTTGCAATAGCCCAGATTATTCAAATATTCGCGGAGGTGTTATCTAAACTTTAGATAAACATTCGAACCCCCATTCATACTATCTATCCCTGCTGGGTCCAAACGAGAACCAAACCTGTCGTGGGGTATCGGTTAACGGGTTAGCATGAAGAAGCATTATAAACATTAAAGGGCTTGCGTCATCTCACCCTGGATTCTGATGTTGATGCACTTATTTTCTTGCCATTTTTGGTTTGGAACCTCACCCTTTTCACTTATATTTTACACATTGTAGTTCTTCCAAGGAAGACATCCTGCAGAGGCTATTTTTATCCGATCCCTTGGAACATCCATAGGAATTAGGACCATCAGGAGACCACCCCTTAGATTCGACTATAAATCATTCATAACGGACATGGGCCTGATCAGGAGATGCTTGTTGGAACCAGTCCAACAGAAAACTACCCAGCCAATTATCATTGTCGAAAACCGGTCGACAATGAAAAACAAAGACTCAGCGCGTTGCCCCCTGTGTATCGACCCCAAAAAATAGAGTGCACATAGAAACACGTCAAGCTAGCGAGACGCGAAGCGAGTTATAATTTTAATCCCTGGACGGATGCTATAAAACGAATAGCTTGACTGAAACTAAAGTAGGTAAAAAGCCAAAATCATCAAAAATGTACCGTCGAATGCGACTATCAAAAATATTATTCATTACAATCATAACATGCTGTAGTTAGAAATGCCGCCCACCGCAACAGTGACACAGAATACCCGAGAGGAAAATTTGTCAACAAAAATTGATGAAGCAAGGCTAAACTAAAGAATTTGGAAGATTGTGAATGTCGGCGTTCATTGTGCAGTGTTACAATCTCGCAGATCGTTCCTACCCATCAATTCTTGTCACAACGAGACTGGACCTTGACGCGGTGTGACGGCTTGCGCATCTCGATGACCTATTGGGCTAAACTGGACGGTGTGGCCATCACACCGATAGAGTCACTCATGCCAGGCAGGCCAATAGGTAGAGGTCTGACAAACCAGTCTCCTGGTCCTCCAGGTTGGGGATTGGACGAAGATTGGCACCTTTTTCCGGAAAACGTACAAATTCTGGTACACCGCCACCCATCCGCTGCCTTGCGGTACAGGCTTTTGCGCTAAAAGCTTTGATTGAGAACCCTAATCGTTCTT
>LUCH01007553.1:0-17100 GCA_013368495.1 Paragonimus heterotremus | reverse complement strand
AGCAGCGGTGAACATCCGCAAACGAATTTGATTGTCAGATAAGTTTTAATATAGGCAGGTATGCTGGTACAACTGAATACGTTAAAGAAATATTTTACTGAGGTTGTCCAGAAACACATTGGTTTAAGTGCATGCGATCAGTATCACAGTGTTAAACAAGAACCAGCAGTTTACCCTTTGGTTGACGGGATGTGAAAGTTGAAACGAAACTTTTCGATTAAACCCGATTTGAAGAACCACTTTTGAAAATGCGGCTTCAAACTAGACACTTCTGTCATTCGCGAATGAAGATTTAAATCTTCTAATTGGCGTAAAATGCACTTATTTCTTATGCTTCAAGCGGGTTTTGTCATTTTTATTAACTCAGATTAGACCAGAACAAATCAAGCCCAAGGGTATTTTTAGAAAGTTCTACGTGGACCTATCCCCTTGATCGGATAACTACGGTTCAACTCATAAACAGTTTTATCACTGTAGACAAGAAGTTTGTAAAGTTTTTGAAGGTGTAACGTAACACATGTGCGCAATTTTTTGTGTGGTTATGTAATTCTTCGTAATGGCCTGCAGTTTGCATTCCTTGGAAAAGTACTGTTAAGCTTGTGTCATTGAAGTTCGCTGGTTGCTTCCACTGTGTGCATATTACAGATTAGACCACCTTACCATGATGAATGTGATCAACATTTTTGGTTCAGATACACATTTGGGTCTATCCGACCATTGCAAACACTTAACTGAAATACGTTGGTGTTCCCAGACATGTCTGGTTGATAACTCACGAAACAAACATATTCATGCAAGAAACGTCTTCTATGTTCACTGTCTTTGTCAGTGAAACTATTCACACACAATACTATCAGCCGGTTCAGGAAGGATCTCAAGCAGAAGAAAATGCTTTTTCAAAAGAAGTCTATAATAACCCAATGCCTGCGTGCAATTTCCCTTTAATGGTTGTGCAATGTTTGGTCACGGCTTGAACAGACTTTTAAGCTTACGTTGGTTTTCATTTATTTTATTTACAAGATTAATCTACAACCTCTCTCTTTAGGGTTCTTTCGTTTGAGTCTACTCCACTGTGTACACAAACAATTCGTTCTTCACTAATTAATTGTGAATGTCTGCCCGGAGAAATTATTGAGTTTATGACCCTCAGTTAGGTTTGGTACTACGCTATATGGACAATGGCTCTCAAAGTTCAAGTAACCTAGGTTTGTCAAATATAGCTTGTCAGTAGAATGGCGTATGTCCGGAATATCTGGTTTTTATTTAACAACAGATAGTCTATGTAGAGTGACAAGGAGAAAGTGGCAGTTTTGTTCCCGTAAACCTACATAATGCACGCTGCGACTGAACTTTGACCCGAATAATTCTGCTGCTCATTGTCTGTGTCCCTTATTAACCAATTTTGACATAGCAATGATGACCATATTTTGCGGCTTTATTGTAATAAGCATTAGCTGTGGTGAGAAGGCACGTAAGTTATATTATCAGCTTTGACTAATTGAGTCTAAAATATACTTAAGCTGAGTGACTAACAGACAAGTCATTTTTCCAGTTTTGGTAGACATCAGTATCTGTGGAAGCCACAAATGTAAATGAGACAATCAACTTCTCGTCACAGTTCACTAATAAACCACTAAAATAAAACTCGCCTGCGAAGACTGTCGAAATTTTCAGCGCAACACATCACTCATACCAGTTGTGAAGTGCTTAAGAAGGGGATCGGCTGCACAGTCATTAACCATAAAGATAACTCGTAAGTAACGGCATGACCAGAGAGTCCGAAGTTTTCTATCGCTAAGGTAGCTGAAACTCTATTTTGGGATCACACTTCAAGAATTAAAGACAGTTTAATGATCTGGCTAAAACTGAGTAAAGAATGTAGCCTGAGCCTAACGCAAATGAACTCACGTCCACCTTGTGAACTGAAGGTTTTCGAGAAAAATCTACTGACCAGAGTGACTTACCAGCTGATCACTACTGGTTATCAGCAGTATGCATATTAACTATCAAGAGTGCCTTTGGATGTTTCCGCACATCTTGTCCACGTGACTCAGCCAACACTGCATAAAAGATGTAAGATCATCTGTCTTTGGTTCGTGAACTATGGTAATGCTTTCAACTGTTACGGGTTTACGGTATACTACCGGAATATTCGCAATCCGTCGGATGATTACCTATTCAACAACACAGTACACATGCCTTAACAACTTCGTACCCTGTTGCCTGATGAGTAAATCTAATGTACCCCAATAGATAATAATTTTCAGCTTCTCTGTTTTCACGCTGAATATATGGAGTCGTACCACCAAAGTATGATCTGAAAATACTTGAATGATTTTGGTTCAGAAGTAGTTCTCTGTAACTAAACTCACCAAATTTTATTGTTATAAGGTTTGCGGGTTTCAAACAAATAGTCCCATCATTGAGACCTAATCACGAATACCGAAAACTGTGTCTCTTTAAAAGATAGGTGTTATCAACAAGTCATGGAGTGTAAAACGGAGTTACATGTTCAGTATGAGTCCAATAACAGAAAGTTATCACTCAATTACTTAGGAGTTACCTGATACCATAAAATATACTGGTTTTTTCAAATCACTGATATTTTCATGGAAGTAAGAAATTTCAACTGTCCTGTAACTTTTTAGTATATTTTCTGTCTCTTGTCATCTAATTTGAAGAACTACTAACACCAGCCTGCTTCCGTGTGCTTCCGTGTCTTGCTGCAGCTTTCACAGTTCTTTTAAAGAAAACTTCAAACACTTTCTGAGACGCTACATCATCAACCCATTTTGCTCGTCATCGTTAAATTTCCCAGGAGATTATGATGAGAAGTTACCATCCTTAAGGAGAACGGTCACCCTCTGTAAATATGTATAACCAATCCTGCAAAAAAATCCACGTATCGTATACTACCTGTCTGCATCTAAGAGTGCAATTTTTGGTTTGACCTTACTTATTCATTAGAATAGCGTATCCCGAACTGTTTTCACCCAAAACCCTTTGATTAATTGATTGGACACAAGACAGATATTTTTTAGCTGTATTTCGACAACTTGGTTTTTTATATTCAGTGGCTCGCTTTTTAGTTTAACTATTGTAACACATAAGTATAACCTCAGTTACCCATAATACTATAATGGTACCGATGGCCGAAATTCAACTTTTCCGGGTTTATAAAGCAACTAACTAACACCATACCCGTAAACCTTACAACATTTTAACTGGACATGAGCTCTAATTTCCAGATGCTCAAATGGGTGACTACAGCACTCAAGACAATAGGAGACAAATTCCCCAATAGGTGATAAGTGTAACTGTCAGATAATCCATGACACATACTCGTAAGATCTTTCTCAGACAGCTGTTTCCAAAACATTTGGCGGAACATAAAGTCAATCATCGGATAGGAATGTTTCCCGGCTAAAAAGTTTCATTTCTGTTCTTGAAGCATCGCTCAAAATATTCATCGGAGCTGATGATTTGAAAGTTATCACATAATTATCGTCCAAAGTGAGGGGATAGATTGTGTTAGCCAGTAACAGAATGTGATATTTCAATAAGACGTGAATTTTGTTCATGTGCAATGCCCGCAACTTAGACGTCAGTGTCACAGTTAAACGGTTTGTCTCAATGAAAATGTGCGATGTGTGTGACCTACGAAACTGGCAAATTCACGCTTTATGCATTACTGCAACTTCAGAAAATTCAACGTTACAGATAAGCGAAAGTTCACAAAAAATCAGTATGTGATAAGCACCCAGTGAAAACCCAGTTCCCACAACATTAATCAAGAATTAAAAATGGGAATGGACTAACTGAAAAGCCGGGTTAAAAAAATACTTACGTGTACGACATACGAGTTGCTCTCCTTCACGTATGGCCACGTAACCAAATCGACAAAAGCATTCATTCCTTTGCCAATTACACAGACTGTTTTCCACGAAGGAATGACAGAAGTTGACGTCTTTTTGCTTACAGTCACCTAGAAACGAGAGACGGTTGTTGTAGAAGTGCCAGGGCAAATTGAAACCATCTGAAGGATCAATGCCGTGAAGTAACCATATGACACACAACGTCCCAAATACAGCAGGCATTCAGCTGCTCAATGAGTCCATTTGTGTTAGACTTACTATAAATACAGAAGAGGTTTTCAGCAGTTTCCAACTCAATGCCTCACATAATGGGTAGGCTCTTAAGGCGATCAACCGCGCGTAAAATAGTTCAAAGAGGAAGTTTGATAGAAAACTTTGGTAAAAACCACATTCCTACTCTTTCTAATCTTGTACACCCTGACCTCACTCTCATAATAATAACAGCATTCGAGTTAAAAATAATTTGCTTTCAGAAATTTAGTTCTGATCACTGTAAATCTATCCCCAATAAAATTGAACCGAAGGAACGTGCTTTCACGAATTATTTTAAAGATTGTTCTAAAATTTGTGTGGCTCATGAACGCTTTTCACAAACTACACGACAACTACAAAACCATCAGGATAAATTAAAGAATCACATGGCAAATAGCGAATGTTCAGACTGTATAAAGCTGGACAGTGTAGACGCAAGAAAAACAGAGAAAACGTGCGACAAAATGAAATGGCAGAAAAAACTTCAGCTAAACAGATTTTTTCCACGGAATTTACGCTGTTCTGTAGAACGACTAATACGACTTGTGTTTTCTACGCTGGCTACTCTAAAAATTAAGTCCATCCAATGTTTATAATCATGGATAAGAAATTCTGATTGAAACTCTTTAGCGAATTGAGTGGAAATAAAGGTATCGGG
Organism: Paragonimus heterotremus; assembly: GCA_013368495.1. Lineage (NCBI taxonomy): Eukaryota > Metazoa > Platyhelminthes > Trematoda > Plagiorchiida > Troglotrematidae > Paragonimus > Paragonimus heterotremus. The sequence goes on along the minus strand of LUCH01007553.1, from coordinate 12,315 downwards.
AGCTAATGGCATTTTGCTTATTCTCAGTAATCATAGAAAACAAATAACACGGCGTACGCGAAATGAAATCGGTTTGTACATTCCCTTTAACTGCACACGTCCAGTACTTAAAATAAAAATAAACGAAAAGCTATATGAAAACGAATGGATAACTACCCACGGTCTCCAAAAGTTACCATGGTTCTGGTCAGGAAAGTCGGGGCAACCGTAATCTAACTGTTAGTCCCGAGAGGATGTACTTAGGTAGAACAATAAGTGATAGACACTCCGTAACATTTGAAGGTATAACATCGAGCATCAAGTTTCCAATGCGTTATTTCATTTACATGAGTTGGAAATGACAATTTCAAGTCTCGCAAGCAGAGCTTGTCTAGAGAGCCTCTTTTGCAAGTAAACGGGGGCGAGCGATGAGCAATTTTTCATCAGTTTCGTCTCCCTTATCGTAAAGTTTGCTTCGGAAAGCACATTAGCTTCAACTAAACTGCGTGCCACCTTTGCTCCTTTCACGCAAAATGGGAATAAGACCTAATCTGGTGGATCGTTTTCATATGTAAATTGCCAAGTTGATTGAGTTTTTGACCGATGGAGTGAAGTCCTGTTTGGATAGTGTTGCAAAATTCATGACGACGACACACCAAAAAATAACTCTCATCACAAACCGTTGCAGCACAATTTATTGAGGCTTAAACATTACAAAATCCTGAAAGCAACGTGAAGAAGCATACTTGGAACATAACAAACATTAAGCAACAACATTTTCTAAGGATTCTCAATAAAGCTTTAGTGCCAATGGTTATTGCAATGAGAACAAATAACTAAATAAAATTTGAAACAGTTAGTTCCCTTCAGCAGTTTGAACAAAACAGTCAGAACACGAAAACTGGTAGATGCAAGCATTTCGTATTGACTCATCAGTACCCGATATTTTAATAGCATAAACTATGCCACCAAAATGCTCTTAGCCCAAAAAAGGTTTACAGTGAGAGGTTCACACTTTAACTATTTGGAGAAATGCATGGATATCCACAGTAAGAAGAAAGCACCAAGAACGTTGCAGTTCGGAGAAGAGGAAAACGTCTCGAAAACTCCAGTTCAAGAGTGCAGTTTAATCAGCAACATGAGTTACAGATTAACATCTAGTTGCTCATTTGCGCATCCTGCTGGACAATCCGGAAGGGAACACCATTGAAGTGATGCACATTCAACCGCTCACGCAGTGTCTCATACAATACACCACTTCAGATTCAGCTGCAGTGTCTTTTACATAGACGGTACAGATCGACGTTTGGAGTAGCGTATGATGGAGCGTGTTCTCAATGGGTTCTTAACTGCAGTGTCACGACGCCATCTGCTGACCTTAGCAAACTAGATGAGCCCGACTTCATCGACCAACGAATTCATCATAACGACCGGCCATCTGGTTGGCCCAGTGGAATAACTTGATATATCGTAATATTAAAGCAATACGAAGCTGCTGATAATTAATGAAGCAGTGGTATTCAGAAGTCACGCATTTAAGATGCTGATGCAATTCACTTCATCGCGTTGAAACTAATTGCAGTAACAGTGGGCAGAATATTACACCTTTTTGATTCATTCTCTCACTCGTCTCTGTGTAAGGTTCACATAAAATTTGGTGTCTTGATGTTAACGGCTGAGAAGAGGGAATCGAAATGACGACATCTCATCCCACATGTCTCCTCTTTGTTTTAACAAGACGTTGTCGTTAAACAGCGGGTAAGCGATAGTTTAATGTTGCATAATCTCTGAAACATTTGAAGGAACAAACGTGCAATTTCAAGTTGAACATCAAACACAACTGATCACAGCTGTCGCATCCCCATAGACTTTCCAGTCGGCCCATTTCGAAAAACAGAAGCATTAGACTCGAGTTTCGCTCTCATTAGAGCTTGTCAGTAGTGCATATCATCGCCACTGCAACCGGGACTTGAACCACGGACACGCTGTTCATGAGGCAACCTTGTTTACCACTGCGCCATTGACCTCACGTTAGGCACGACCGAATTATCATATGTGAACGCTCAACCACTTTCGCTTGTGAGTAATGATCAGGTTGTCCGATCGTCTCGAAATGGAGACACAGTTACTGTCTGTTAACTCCAATCAATAACCCCGCGATTAGGACTTCCCAGACAGGTCAATATCTCCGATCCCATCAAACCAGCTAGGCGATAAGTTAGATTACTGATGAGTAGTTGGGGATTTGGTCAATTTAAAGTTGAACATCACCCACAATTGATCGCAGCTGTCGCATCCCCATAGAGTCTAGTGCTCCTTTTCGAAAGGGGCCGACTGGAAAGTCTATGGGAATGCGACGGCTGCGATCAATTGTGGGTGATGTTCAACATGAAATTAACCAAATTCCCGACTACTCATCAGTAAACGTGTAATTGCCATTCGGACAGAACAACCTCTTTAAGAAGCCCAAGTTATGACGTGCGTTGGTTTCTCCGGACTCCATGTTGGTTAAAGAATACGAAAATCGCCCCCACTGATGAATATTCGTGAGTTCTTTGTGTGAAAGTCTGACACAAAGGATCGTGATGTCAGCGCTACACATTGGAAAGCAATAACGGTGAACTTCAGCAGCTGGTAAGTAACTGTGTGATCGCATGGGCGTGAGAAGTATCACCAGGGGAATAAGTGGTGACAAGAGAAGAGTGCAAGCTTCAGAAGCCCACGCAGCAGCCAACGTTGTATTCACATGCCGCAATTGCCATGAACTCTGTTTATTCAGGATGGGATATCATAGCCACAGAAGGGCACAGCGATCAGCTGTCTCTCAAGATGGACAGGTTAAAATATTTACGGTTCATACAGTGATCTATCAAACATGGTTAGCTTCAGGTTTGCCTGACTGTATCAGACTTCACGTAGGAATCCTTCAGTGCCATTAACAGTGCTCATAAAAACTGTGTGAGAAAGAGAACACTTGGAACAGCCTAAATCTCCAGCAAATTGTATGAGCGAATGTAGTAAAGTAGGTCAAGAATAATTAAATCTTTTACCATCAAGTAATTTGACAGATTTATGATTTCATATGAGACTCAGTTGTGAAATACAAACAATTATGAAATACAGTTTCTATATTCAACAGTAGAATTGGTGAATTCCGGCATGAAATTTTCGGGAAATTCTGCTGGGGCAGCCGATCCCCAGGATAATTTGGTGGATTTCATATGAGACAGTGGGACAGGTGGGTAATCGAGTCCAAATGTGAAATTTCCGAGCTCCTGGCGTGGCTTCGTAGCTCAGCTGGTAGAACGCTTGTCTCGTTGGGGCATGGTGTTTCTGTCGCTGGTTCGAATCCAACCGAAGTCCTGACTCTTCCCAATTGGGTCTCCTCCAAAATTAAATCTATTACCTTTCACTGTATATGTTTAGACGGGTGTTCTAGTTTTAGTATGTTGGAACATCCTACTAATCAACCGAATAATTTTTACTCCTCAGTGCCCGACCATACAGGAATTTATCGCACAGCAGTTTACATGAGATATTTCAGATATGCTTGATGGAGGATTTCTACCCACGCAGTTATCCACTGAGGTTGACGAGATCGTGATGTTGTTTCTGTTGTACGTGACAGAGCTGGGTAAACATTAGTCATAGGCGATCACTACTAAACGGTTGATAGCGATAGTTTTATGGGGCTCACTGTGCTTAGAATGCGCACGGATCAACAAGCTTGTTTCAACCGAACATGTACCGCAGCTCATCGCAATTTGGAGAAAGAGCTCCAACGCAATGACAGTGAGCTATTGCAGAAGCACAATGTAGTCTCGGGCCTCTTCAGGACTCAAAGTTTGTCCGAAACCAAAAGTGGTAAGTAACTGCGAATTGTATCACAAACTGTTGTGTCACATATTTTTAGAATACGCTGGATATGTTCCTAAACTATTCACTCACTGTAATTTATTCGCGTATGCTTTCCACTCTCTTGAATAACTCTTGACGACACCACAACACAGTCAGTCACAAAACAAACCTTAGGAATAGTTTGCGCTCCAGTTAATATCACGGATTTTTGTCTTATTCACGTGAACACAAAGGTAATCTATCTATATGTCATACAGTATACCAGAGTTCTGTTTTTATCTGTGCGAAAACCACTCAAGGAATGTGTAAAATATGTAGTATGTCATTCTGCTCATTTTTTTTCCCTCATTAGTGTCACATCTTGGAGTTCCTATTCCTTACATTGCCAATGATTTTGTCAACTCCCAGATTATTCTGAATGTTTGCCCGATTTTACACAACAACCGATTTTCTCTGCCAATCCCCTAACAGGCAAGTATTACAAATAAGTGGTCGGCGTTGAGGTTGATTTTATATTGAACGTATCACATTCCACACAAACGTATATATTCCAGCCAGTCCCTATCGGAAAGACTGCTTTTAAATTAAGCAAGAACAAAACATTGGAAGCGAATTTGTTGTACAGACAGATGTGATAATTCCGTCTTGTTTATCGTGAAGTCAACAGCTGATTAACAAAACTGTTACCTAATTTGGACTTGAAACGGAATTCATATCCTGTCTGTGACAGCTGCACACACTGCCAACGAACTGTGGCAACGTTGTAACTTAAGTCTGTCACTTCCTCTTAAAAGGGGTGACTTAGAAGTTTTAGGGACATAGAAGACACAACTTACTTAACCCTTTGAATGGCACTATTATTTATATGGACACAAACATACATCATTAACTTGGTTGCCGATTACACGCGCGACGCTGATTTTAAACTGTCATGAAATGGATCCTATTATGAATCAAAAGCTTAACATTTGAGACCGATCGGTTTAGCCAGGAACAAAACCGACTCTGAATTGTTGGAATCCGAAAACATAAGCATATGAACCACGTCGTAGTGATCAGCGTAAACCTCACCCGTCGAGATAACAGAGTGGATTCAGATGAAGAAAACTTTTTGGGTCGATACGTCCTGAACAGCGGGCCCAGGACCTGCCTCCAGGTAAACGGGTGTTTCGACTCCTAACTAGACTATCCCCGAATCTTGCCCTTCCCAAGCCCTCAGCTTTAAAACATACCACAAAAACGGTGAAACATAAAATTGCTAGCGAGGCCCTTGATAGTAGATGGCATCATCATTCATGGTTACCGTCACCATTGATAGATTTTTCCGGTTGTAGTTTGCAGTGGCTGATGGTAACGTTGCGTCAAAAATGTGTTTTGCAGCAGCACCTAAGTGCAAGTCTAACTCAGTACAACCGACTGTATTCTTGACAACAACACACCCACAAGCATTTTACCTGCTATGACACACTGTTCAGTTGGCCGAGTCTAACATAATGAACAACTGTATCTTTGGATGCTTGGCAGCGTTTAACTTCCCAACACAGAGCTAGTTATATCATACTGTGAACGACTATTTTTCTGTGAGATTGGAACCAGGGTTGATAGTCTGACGCATTTTACATTGAGTTCACCACTTGATTTTTTTGACTGGAAGATTATCACCATGTCATCAGTATCTCAGTACAAAATAGTAAACCTTTTCTCATGTCCTGCATAGGCAAAAAAGGATTTCAGTCGATCAGCTTAAAGGCATCACATCGCACGTGCTAAGCTATTAACTAATCTACGAGAAATATCCTGGATCGAGGGTTTTGGATTTCTGGGTATGGATCATCATCTATGATGGTATGTGGAAGTGGATATTCAGCTGTCCGTAGCAATTGTCCTGAATTTATACTTCGTTTTTTAGAACTAGTATTCACTGTGTAAACGTTTGCTTAGTGTAAGGGACGCGGATACACAAACGACAAGCTTCTTCAGGGTATGAGTCAATCAGTGGCACAGTAGGCTCGCTATACGCCATGTACGTTCTATCAGCAGAAGTTGGACACTAAAGACTATACATCCTGTTCTTTGAAGCCTTTCACTGGCTGATTCCCATCGAGATTCACTCAAACAATTAATAATCATACGAAGATTCACCATCTAAATCATGGAAGTCAGTTTAGTTTCAATGAGTATGTAAAACTAAGTCAATATAAGATGTTTAACAGATTGTAGTGCAGTTCTGTCTATTAATCCGCTTCTAGACACTTTGAATCTAATTTACCAAACAGTCATCTGAATGCGATCACGTCACCGTATTTCATAAATGCTCAACTGAGTAGATGACATATGCGTGATCAGCTGACAAACAACTTACCAGAATGCATATGACAGAATAAGCTGGACAATTATCAGATAATTCCAATCACTTACTCACTCCAAGATTTTGACGAGGTTGGTACAGTGACCAACTCGAGGAGACAGGAAGGAGTAATTGTAAGTTTACTGTTACAAAAACCAAGATTAGCATTCCACTGTAAAAGTAACGGAACATAATTGCAGACGGAATTCCACTGAAAGCAACACAGGCGTTGAGTAGTTCAGCAGTAATCAATGATAGTACTCTTGGTTTTTATGTGTGACAGGCTCCACAAGCATCTTCTACCAATGAGCTTTATGCTTATCAGATGAAAAATATGAGACATTTTCAATACATGTAATCTTACCAACAATGTGAGGCGTAACAGTTAGGATGGTCGGGCAAAATTCTGCACACATACGCCATAAGCTACTTTCTATTCAATGTGTATGGCAGATGGACAAAGAAGATCCGTTACCGTGGCATCATTTTGTGAGTCGTGAGAGAAAAGACATAATTGACCAGATGTTCATAAATTTTGACAGTACACTTCAAATCGCTTGCTAACGTGTGTCAACAGTTTGCAGCCAAATGTACCCCAGCGTGCCAATCTACAGCTGAGAACAATGGGTCCAGTTTTGACGAGTGGAATTAGATACATTATAGAGTGTCATCTGGAGAATTGCAATATGAAATGCACATAGGATCTCAGAACGATAGGCCCGGGGGCTTCGAAAATATTTTCACATTTTCAGCCTGTTCAGCTTCGCAACATTGTTAACAATTAGGCCAGAATTAATGTCCACTTCGGAAGTTAGCAAAGCTGAGAATTCAGTCAACCATATTTGTCACGTTCACTTTGAATAAATCGTCCCCAGTGGTGGTACTGTTCATAACTCGGGTTGAGGATTTAGGTATTGGGAAATTCCTCCGAGCTCGGAATTTAGGTCGCAAACTTTTTGTTACCGAGCGAGGTGACATTATATAGTACTTAGGAATACGCAAAGGTATTCTCAGATGTACTTGTCTTAAACCATGAGCTAGTTTCTTTGCAGTAGCAATACCACAGAAAGTAAACCACTGGAATCGTAGTATGATCCTTATTACGTACAGAGTAATTACTCAAGCAATTAAACAATAACACAATATTCGGTTGCGACTTAGATTCATTGAACATCGTCATGGTTGAGTTGGTTCATCGCAAGGGTCTGTGCTAAACTCTATGAGATGAAACAAGTACTGATGATGTTACCTCGTTTAGTGATGAAGTGTTTGAAACCTAAATGAAAAACTCCGCAAGCATCCGAATAGGTAAATCGTTCCCATTAATCCACTTTTTCAGACTCATAAGATTCACACAAAAAGTTACAGATTAAAAGGGGATGATGAATGTTATGTCTATCTGAATCCGTGTGAGATGGTTTCCATTAGTAATTATCGATGAATGTTTGGCTTTCGATGAGATCATAATGCTCGACTCAACTTGAGAAAACTTGAAGGATGAACAAAACATTGTATCATCAAACGTATATCAGGGGTTGAATTTATTTTTGATGAGAACAGTATCTAACTGCCCGAATCGAAATGTTGCATTCCGCAGAAAATGCTGTTTTTGTCCAAGATGACGCATACTTGGCGTTCTAATTTTAATAAACAAAAAATCATTTTTTAAAATAATTTTCCCCATTCACTTGGACTTGTCTGAAAAGATCTGAAGGTTTATATTAAAAAGGTTATTTCGGTACATTTTATTCGTTTGGTTTCGAAAAGTTAACGCGATGTTTTGTGAATTCTTCCCAATACATCGCAAACGTCAGTCTCTTTTAGCCTGAATTAGTCGGACAAGTGCTGGGAGGTTCAACCGGTTTCCTTGATATTTCAGCTCCAAACTTTCCAGTCACTTTTCTAATGTTAGACTTCAACTGTCCACGGATGAGTGGTTTATTCACTTGACACCTGTTCGTGAAAAAACTCTTCAAAGGTCATCTGTTGTCAAATCGGGGAAGCTTGATGACCAGTCGTTGTTGTGATATTACTCAATATTGATACCTTCCTTTACATTTGACCACATGAGATTTACAGTTGATATCCGGTTATGAACACCATCCACATTGTAATATTAATATTTTGTCTCTCAAAACATATGGACCACCAACCAGCTCAAGGGTTACATCATACGATTATGTGCAAAATTGGTCTTGTTTGACGTTTAAGAGTGACTCACAGGTCCTGATGCTCTATGTACATTAGGTCTGTTTACTAAGGTGACCGAGCAGATGAGACTGGGCTAAAGCAGTAGCGTAATATCAGTAACACAATTTCATTGTTCATCAGTGGAGTTGGTGGATCAGGCGAGAACTGGTTAAGAAATCCTGCCTTCGTAGTCATTCTTGCTAGTAGTAGTTACCACAGTCCAAAGATTTGGAATTACAATTTGTCATATGAAAACGTTGTACAGAAAATGTTCAACACGCCGAGTAACCCCGCCGTGTAGCGTGAATGATGAGGCGACGTAGTTGCAATGCTTATCAGCCTAACCATCACCTATTCAATCATGTTACTGTTTGCAGAAACACCAGAACATATTTTCATGTAATAGTATCGTCGTATTAGAAATGGAGTTCTGTTACGAAATGCAAAGTACCCGAAGCATTTGCTTGCATTGAAGAGCTCACCGTATATTACATCAAGACAATCGAATTTTTATTTCATTTACACTTGATTAAGCAGCTCATTCTGATCTGTGTTCTGGTCATCTCTTAACTGAGGGAATGAAACTGTTGGTACAGCTGACATATTAATTTTCAAAGTCAGAACTGTTCAAATCACGTTCACAATGTACAAGATAAGTTATCGAATGGGATTTCTTGCTGTAAATCCTGTGTGGTTTACCGCTTTTTGCTATCTGTTCTCAAACACAAATCATTATTAAGTTGTGTAGGACCAAACGAATCGAAGACGACCGGTCGAGAATAAGACAACGAGTAGACAAAGAGTACAATGTTGACCTGCGAGGTCAACACAAGAGTAAACGAATACCGAGACGGAACGATAACAGAGCGGAGCGACAAACGAGCAGGCAGCGGTGTCGTACTTTCGAGTGCACGGGGTAGTTGTCGGCATCTCTACTCGTCCAAACAAATGTTTAAGTACATACAAAAGTAGGGAACAAGAATAGTACAAATGGCAGTCGTACCTCTAACATAGTTGACAATAACGAACATGGTCGCTACTCAGGCATTAGATGCATCCAATTAGTTGTGCTACTGGAAAATTTGGCGCTGACTTCTTGTCAGGTCTGCTGCAGCAAAAGTGCACGGAATCACGTGCACAAAACAAACAGGCGGGAAAACACGTTTGTAACCGGGATTTTCAGAGAAGCCACACGATCGCCTGTCACTACAGGTTGCAGTGTCGGGTATGAGTGAACGCAGACCAATAGAATCAATTTTGGCCCGTGTGCCGTGCTCTCTTGGCAACGTGGCAAGCTCCAGACGATTCTTTTAGTGCACATTAACAATAAGTCCAAAATATTGTAACATTTTGCATCACTCATGGCATTTTGGACATCTTAAATGACGAATATACAACGAAACTGTCGTCGCATGCCTCGATTAAGTATAAGTGAGTGTGTGTCGTACGTTGCGATCGATTTTCATTGGTGACCTGCAGTGCAGGCGAATCAGCTGAGGAAATTTTTCCGCTCGTAGTGGAATGACAGTTACTTCGGCTCCGGTAACGGTGAAAAACTTGAAACTGATAGACTTATCCCATATTAAGAATAAACGATATCTTGGAATTAACCTAGCGACAATCGTCGCCCTTATTGACTGACAAGGATGGACCAGTGGTGACCAGGGGGTGGATTTGAAAGCACAGATGATCGCAATTCCTTGTGCGTTGGTCGAAGTTCTGGTAGTGCCAACAAAATGTTGATGGTGTGTGAAAACTCTAACTATTTACTGAACGCATGTTAGATGATGGCCGACTCCTACAGGAAGTATCATACATAATTTGTTGAATCTGTGTTGCTGGTCTAGCTAACTGCGCAGTCAGTTTTTCATTTGGTTCCTGAGGTTGGGTGTGTAAGGTGGTAGGCGCTAGTTTGGAAGGTGAGTTAACCTCCAACATTTTATCGATGGTGTCAGCTTGTTCCATAATGGAGACGGTGGAATTAAACGATACCAGTATTTTGAGAGTAGACGGAAGCAGATGTTTCAACCAGAACTGTCGGAAAGTGGAAGTGTTCATTTTTCGGGGTTCAAGCGACTGTTTCAAATGTCCAAGTAGTTATGACGGTTCGCGATCCCCTAGTTGAATATTGGTTAACAGTAACCTTCTATGACTACTGCACTAGACGGCATTGCACATATTTGTGACTTGACAAGAAACAGACGTGTTGGTTCTTCCTACAATTCCGGTTGTTGGTATCCTGCTGAAACGTTCCACTGTTGGTTTGTATTTCATCCCCATTGCTTCACAATACCATTTATTCTCAAAACATTCCGAATGCTCTGCAGTAAAAATGGGTGTTTCATGAACACCGTTAATCTTCGGTAGATGTGGTCCTTGATTTAACTCGTTATTTTATACGGAGACTCAGTGTGGTTCATTGTACTATTACACGGTCAAGGTTGAACACAATGAATTACGTAATGGTGGCTTGCGAAAGTTCTAGTAAAATCGAGTGTCCCGGGGAATTAAAGTTCATCAATAAAAATAAAAAGGTGTTAAGACCAATGATGACAGATTTTTAACTATTAAACGGGCTAAGCTTTTAGAAAATGTGGATGTTCACGTCCATTAACTGATCATACACTGGGAGCACTTCGAATTGCCGAACCTATCAAAACACGGAAGGCTTACAGGTATTACCGTTAACCTGACCGTATGAATAATCGTTATTGAGATTGTGGAATACGCATTACTGAGTGAATTACCCTAAATCGCTAGGAACGACTTAACACCCCAGTAAACACGTGGCCGACTCGGCCTAGTTGGCCATGAGTGGGCCAGGTGTTGGCCTGTCTTTTCTACTCCAGTGACCAACCAAAGATGAGAAACTTCGGTGAATGGCACGTTATCATGGGACTTCTGTTGTGGTTGCATAATGATAACGAATAATCTAAGAATGGCATTTTTCACTGCAATAGATAGATATCTGACTGCTGAATAGGTGGTTGCCAATTGGGGGTAAATTTTGTTTATCCAGGCTACTCCGATAACTCTGGGTCATTTGATTGTCACATGCCTCTGGTTTGGTCGGTTTTCATACTGTTGTTTTTCTGTGGCGTTTTACGGATAATCTTAGATAACAGTATGTCATGTCACTTCGAATGTTTGTGTGACACAACCCACTTTTATTGTTAAGTGAGGACATGCTACAACTTGACCTGAAGACTATGCTTCACCTAGATGTTTCATTATTTGATCTTCATACTCTCTGAATCCATCTGGTTACTAAACGTTTGACGTACCATGAGTTCTGGGCGAAGGCTGTATTATCGTACCACTATATATCGTCGAATACGGTGGGAACGTCTACGACTTGGCATCAGTTTTTCCGGCGTTTCCCCCATCACAATCCCTGCCACGTTGGAGAATGAAATTATTTCATCAGAGAAACCTGGCAGTTCTTTATTTTGCTACGTTTATTTTTAATTGAAGATGACGAAGATGATCAAGTAGCGAAGGACATGTGTCTAGTTTCATCTGTTGAGGCGATACGCAATCCGCAAGGTTCATGTGAGTTCTGTGGACAACATGTTTAGTCGTCATGGTGAACACCACGGTAACAACCTCATCCATTCCTGACGCAGTGAGATTATTCCCAATTCACGCAAAGTCCCTTACGGCTGCTGATCTGAAGCTGTTTATCACGTTATTGAAGCCGCTTGTTCCTGAATTGCTTTTGGCTCCGAAAATTGTGCGCAACACTCCGAGAACGTGCCCAAAGAAGATGCTTCTCAAGGGTTCGTACGTGCACATTGGACTCCACAATTGCCTACAAATTGTACATAAAAAGCATCAGCTCGGAGACGGTGACCGCTTAACTTTGCAAGTTAACGTCGATGGGCTGCCTGTTTTTGATTACCCAGGCACTGAGATGTGGCGTGAAGCCATGTCTGTTACAT
>LUCH01007549.1:13625-27333 GCA_013368495.1 Paragonimus heterotremus | reverse complement strand
ATAATATGCTTGGCATAAATTACGGTAGATTAGTGTAATGAAAATTCGTCATTTGTTTTCATGCGGTTGTCTAAGCTGAATACGTTGTTTTGAAGTGTCTTCAGTGGTATTTCTATTTCAGCTTCACTGAATAAAATCTCCTCCTTGTAAATACAGTTAGAATTCTGTAGTGGCTAGAACCTGTCATTGTCATCTTTCCTGTTAGTCAGTGCAGTGAATTGATTTCAAATTTGGTGAAGTCATCGGTAGTTAGAGATGCATGTGGAATATCTTCTCCGTCTGCTATACAAAACAAACACTAAAACGTTCACATACTTCAGGAAGATCAGCGTATATGTTTGATGCGAATCAATCGCAATTCACGGCCTCCAGCATTCATGCAGTATTTCAGTTTGAAACATGTCGTGTATCCTTAGGGTCTGTACTGTTACAACAATGAGGACGAACGGACGAGAGAAATGAAATTCTTGAACCATTCAGGGTAGAATACTGTGCTGGTCACTCTAGATAATTTGACTGTATTTTCAAGATACGAATGTGCCGCAATACTCGACTGGTGTATATTTTTTGGTTCTCCATATTCAGTATGTAATACAATTATTGTCAGCGCAGTAAATTATGGACACAAATTTCGTGGTTCAGTTGTTTGCTCAGGCTATGTTGAATAGCGCCGAAGGCTGTGGATTTAGAATTGCGTGATCATAAGTTGAAATTCCATCTCTACATCGCTTCGCATCTACATTGTGTTTAACGGTTTTGATAACTGACTTGTATTTCCACCACAAATGTGAAATTCTGCTTAGTGTCAAACAGGTCGAAATTCTGTGTTCGTGTTCGTTGAGCACATATGATCTTCATTGCTTACCTGGAATCAAAAGTACAGCTGCTGTTGATGAGCAGTGGCTGGGAACTAACGAACAGTATCATTTATGTCCATTCGAAAAAGATTGGGGTTAGACTATTTCACATTTGGCCAACCTATGAATCTAGTGGACTATTCCAAGTCAAAACATCCAAGTAGTTCTCATAGTGACTGCATATCACATCATCTGAAAACATTCGAGTGAACGTTGCTCAGATAGTTACTAAAGAACATCAGAGTTCAGAGTTGAATATTTGATTGGATGCTTCTTGTTTTCAGCATTGATGGACGTCTCTACTACACTCATTGATTGACAGTCACTGTAACAGATTGTTTTGTTTAAGCTGGAATCAATTGTACTTGTTAATCATTTGCCAGCTCTTAGTATCAGCATACTGAGCGTAAATGCTGTCGGCTTAGTACTGTTATTGATAATTTCTATGAGTGGTTGGTCCTAATATTTATTGTAGCTATATGTATAGATAGTCATTGAACATGATGGCTCAATAATCTGCTAATATCCATTATGTGTGATGCTACCTCGTCACTGAATGCACTTGTGAAAATCTGTTAATATGCAAGGGAAGAGAGAAATGATAAAAAAACGTTTGAACCACTGAGTGATGAACCATTGTCATTTTCGTTCTGTTTTGAATGCATGTGAATTATATTCAGTCGACTTGACACTGTCATCGACATCATGTGATTAGCCCTTGTGTTCAGTATGCATATACAAATATATATATAAATATGTATCTATTCGTTTGTGTTTTCACACAACCGATCTCCGTTGGGGAAGTCAGAATAGTCCTCCAGTCGGTGCGCTTTCCATCAGAAAGCGTTACACGATTACCATCGACTGTCAACTCTATGCAATCAAAATGCATATCTCCCAGTATGATAGCAGTGCTTGTATGTTTTGTAATGAATATATACCTATCAGATCATGAGTTCATGAAACCATCTTCGGCTCTCTTCAATGCATTTTATCTTACAGACACGATTTGACGACATGTTCGACGTGATTGCGATTGCAGTACTGACTGTATGAACTAATACAGGACGTCGTTTATCCGTGTGTCTTCTCGATTAATCGGTGTCACAGTTTTATTGTGAAGAACCGTCTGAAACCAAACAGGTGAATGGATGAGATACGATCAGTTCAAAGCAATCATATCGGCGAGACAGTTATGCTTGGAGCGTCGAAATTCTAACGTGGTCGTTCAAATGTTGATCTATACGGATAATTCATTATTTCGAGGAATGTATGCTCACATAGTTCATGCTGTGGTATGTATAAATCTTTCCAACCCGTAAGCCTGGATAAATCTACCTTTCTACTAAGAGTTTCATTAAATACCATTAACATGTAACCATTATCTGCGTCATGTGCATAACAGTAACACTATGGTGTATATCTGATTAGAACTGCTAATCATGGGATCAAAGCCCACTTCACTATCCTCAGTTCTGTAAATCGACAGGGATATGGGCTGCAAATTCTCCGAAAAAATACTGTACATGACACTGACTACGCACATTTGCGTGAGTAGTATACAACAATCCGTTTGGCAAAATTGTACAGAAGCAAAAATCACCGTCAGAAATGAGTAAAACCGGAATGGAAAATGAATTGTCTAATCAAGTCCAAGTCAGTGTTTTCCCCCATTCTCTTGCTAGGTTTGCTGCTCAAGCGTTGCACATGCATCATGCTAGTGAGGTGAAATAAAATAACAGAACTTGCTGGTAGGAGTACACATGTTAAACTGTTACTTGAAAATGTTAGTGACTGCAATGCAAAGTCACCGTTTGAACAGTATACATTATCCTTTGGAACTATTCAATTGTGATGCCACAGAGCGGTTTGCAGTCATCCGGCGAATGTGCTGCAATATTTGATTAGTTCCAGAATAGTCACCTTTCAAATGGTCATCGACAAAACCTCTACGGATTTACATCACAATTGATTAGACAGTAGGTGTTTAGATAACAGTGACTGGAGTTAGGGTAGGGACTGCAAAGATTCGGGTAACTAGTGAAGGTTCACTAGTGACGGAGCAGCTGAATTTCGGCTAACGAGAGACAAACGTTGAACGCCAGTTTTGCTTGTGTTTATGCATGAGAATAGGAAGCATTGAGTATCTATTATGTTTCAACTGCCTAGTATAATTCACAGTTATTTACGTCTCACAGGAAAATTGTCAATGTTTTGTATGCATGTGAATGCGTGTCGCTGATTGCTGTTTGGTTTTGGAGTGCTCTGTGGTCAGTTGAACCAGCATGTTTTGTACAAAGTAGGACAAAAGATGTTGAGAGTTCACCCTGACATTCAAAATGAAACAACAGCAAAACAGGGCTTTTTTTTACGGGAGCATCGTTTTATTTGTCTTGCACAGTTATTTGTGATAGTAAGCAAGTTCCATCAAAACAACCGTCTTCGGTGTAAACAATACCTAACCACCTGGAAAATGTTTGGGTGATATTTGAAATCTAGCTGAAGATAAAGAAGTTAAACTTTGAAATTTTAGGCTACCTGATATTTACATGGAGTGACCAAGCGATTAAAATATTGTGTGTTAGACAGATGGTTTCCATGGAGTCGGACTGACCTGAAGTATCTGTAAAAAACAAAGTTGAAAAATTTGAGGCACTATTCGTTAATGCAACCTAGGGGAATCAGTGACTCGACGGTTCATGACATCTAAGTTTACATAGAGCATCCGGATAGCCCTGAACGACGCTGAACACTGGTTTTGTAACCTGCGTTCAAAAGTCTGGACGCTTCTCTGTGGCAAGTGTAAATACCCCACTGCCATATGATGTCATGGTGAATCCACACAGATTTGGAATATCTGGTCGTTCGCCCATAGTCGCCAATAAGTAATTGCGCTGGTTGCTTGATCGTTTCAGTGAAACACATGGTGGCGCCAAAATGTAGAAACTGATCGGATATGGTTTTAGATGCCTGGATGTATGATGCTCTTTTGTTGGTTGATTGGTTGCAGGTGTGAACAATCACTATGATATAATTGTATACATAGGTAACTAAGACGCATCACAACGCGCAGTTGACAATGTTGTGGTAAACTAGAAAATGATGGATAGTGTAATTCCTAGGTTAGAATGAACTGCTTTTCAGCTAGTAATTCACAGCATCAAACAACTGGCCAGTGTATGATATGCAAACAGTGGCCTGAGGTTCGGGTCTAGGGAGGGGCTACATTCAGTGATATGTAAATGGTCTACAAATCAACTTTTGAAGCTCGTGTCGAGCTATTAAAGTGGTGGAATAATAGGTGAACATTTGTTTTTGACAATGAATTTTGATTCATTGTTTCTTGGTTTGATGGTTTGTTGCGGACAGAAGCACAACCCTCGGTTGTACATTTCCCACCCTGGCCTGGTTGGGTGAAAATATGTTTGACGGTTTGCAGGATATGACGAAAAAGTGGATGGGGACGAATGAGTAGATCCTCTAGTGTTCAATCCTATCAAGGACGAGCAGTGAAACCCATTGAAGTTCACACTTAACGCTCTGTGAGGCTGGGCTACTTGTACGAGTAAGAAACTTATATTGCAGGCTTCCATCTGCGTAAGATCCTATATAGTGGTGAGTTTAAACTACAACCTAAACCAACCCTACTAACACTGTTGGATGGTGTGTTTTAGTGCAAGCAGACACTAACTCGGAATCAGTTCTGTCTACATAATACACTGTCAATTGTATGATCTGGTTTTAGCGGATAATCCTTCAGGCAATCATCTTTGTCCAGTGGGAGGGAGTGTGACTTTGAATCTCTTCATTGGCTTGTGAATAATAATTGGGTCTCCACTGAGAACTTCGTTAGTTTCTGTCTGTGTAGAAGATTTTCTCACCCGATAATACCAACAGTTACGCGTATCGCAATGGTTTCAGTATGTGTCAAATGTTTTCGAAGATAGAGACAACAGACATGTGTGTTTGATCACAGATGTGTCGGGAAGATGATTGAGCTGAACATAGAGAGGAATTACTTCACCGTCATGGTCGTACAAATTCTCAGCGAGTGATGTTTTCCATGGTCCGTTTTAGCCGTGGCTCCGCATTTTGTTGACCGAATTAAATTGTCGGTCACTAGGGTTCTCAGAGCATCTGGCTATCTAATCTTTCAGTCAATAGAAATTTCCGGAAGATTGCAGTGTCGACGTACAGCCACACGGTCAACAGAATTCATCGAGTTTTTCTAGAGTGGTCCAACTTGGTTTGGTGTACGAAAAAGAAAGAAAGATAAGAGTTATTCTCATTTAGATTGTAAACCATCATGCCTGACAAGCATTTAGAATGCAACATCTAGAGCTGTGCAAGTTTGCTTGACGTTCGGCACAGTTTGCGAATTCCATATATCTGCTGGTTCCAACTGAACTGATAAGGTTTGGTTGCGGAATTATTGCTTGTGGTCCACGAGTCAGTCGATATGCCTTCATCCGAGTCCAGTGGAAAATCTGGATATCTATCGCAGACTGTGGCATGGCAAAGTTTGAATGTGACGATTGGATCTCTCTTAGTCTGGGGTCAGCAATTCACAAAGCATTACATTGGTATTGTAATCATTAATGTTGCTATTCACAACGGATCTGTACACGAGATCGTCTTACCAGGGAACTCTAATAGAATTCTAGTCAAATCTACTCGGCGTATGGACATTCATAGAAGAACTTAATGACCCAGTATTCAACGTATTTCCCGAGCGTCTCAATACTCAGTGATAACTCGACAAGTGTGATCGTTGAGAATAGGTGGAAGAAAATTCCTCTGGAGCTAGTCTGCACCTGGTAGAATCAAACATTTATGTACATTTACCACATTTCACGTAGAGTTGTCAGGTTCACCTGAATGCGAAACCATTTGTTTGTGCTCGAGTAATATCAATCTCAAAAATGTCCACATAAACATTCAGCCCACATTACAGTGTTACATGGTTGGTTCTCATTCATCAGTGTCATTTTGCGTTTCTATACCTTGTACCCTTTCAACCATTTTGCATTCATCTAAATATATTCATCCTGTCAAGCAAAAGTTCGTTATCACATGGGAGCGGATAGACTTACCTACGAGGCTATACGGAACGACTGGCGCAGTTTGCCGTTCATGTACGTGCAATTTTGAAACTGAACAGTAGATTTGCGTCGTTTATAATGCAGCACCTACATATGAAATTTCACTCGTGAAACACTAATCGTTTCTTGTTTTCTCCCACCTTGATGATGAACATAATATCGCAATGCACACGACTGAAATGATCCAGCAGAATCTGGGTCTTGTCGCCCTCGTTTATCAGATAAAATAGGCCATCTGTGTATTGCATGTTGAGATTACGGTCATGGGTGATGTGCCATAGTCTATCCACCTAGGGCTGGGTCATGAATATGCGTGCATGCAGTGGGTTTGCGTGATAACCCCTTGTCAACACACTTTCCCGATTGTAGCACCCTCTAATGGTCGAAATTGGACATATGAAGTGGAGAGTAATACTGGTCGATTGGGGGGCTGATATATAGTAATTAAAACTGCGTTCCCTTGATCCCGTTCACCAGTAATGATAGAAGACATACGTCATATATAGTTATTAGTTCATAATGCGAGTGAATAGACCATGAAACAATTCTATTTAGTGAACATTCGTGAACATTGTGGTGATCTTCAAAGAAACAAAAATGTGTCGCATGTTAGGCACACACGACAATCTCACACATACGTAAGCACATTCACTCGCTGCAAGTAGACCGTCACCAACCCCACTTCGATGAGTTTCAGTTAACCGTTTGACAGGTTCTGCTCTCCATATATATGTAGTTTGCACATACCACCTGTGATTGCGAATGCCTGTCTAGAAATACCGAAATCACGTGTTTGTACAATTAACAATTTATAGCAAATCAATTTGCACTCCATTACACAGTGTTCACTTTTACTCCTCCATACCCCTTTTTGCCTCCATTCCCACGGAAAAACAATTGCTGAACAAATTTGCTTCCATTGTTTGATGTACGAAACCTTTGCAATATATGCAGTTATTTTCACAATCTGCCTTGAATTCAGCTGCCCAAGGACACTGACAGAGTTTGATGACAAATTAGCTCTCGTTTTTGTGTAAATGAATACGAATGCAGAGAAAGATGAATATCTAGCTCGCACATTCGAATTATTCGGAGCAGTTGTTCACGCGTAATAATCGGGTTATATTCGGCCGTCATCTGTTTACTTTTACTAAGCATCCCAATAGTAGCAGTTGCTAACAGTAGCCAAATTAGAAAAGCGAGTAGAATATGCCGGACATCTGGGTCATCTCTTGTTTGTCGGATTTCATACTTCGTGAAACAGTTTGGTGAACTGATCTAATATGTCCAGGCGACATTTTTGATAAACGGATGTATTGCATATATCTGGCTTAAGACAAAATCAATCCAAAGTATGCCTAATCTAATTAACAGGGTTTGATGTTGGTCATTAAAAAATCCTACTAACTTTCGTAATGAATCCGTAGATCACTGACGTAACCAATTTTGAATTCGAGTCCTGGTGCTCGTAGAGTGAACACGATCGCCTGCTGTCCCTTCACTAGAGTTTCGACCATGCTTGAGTGGTGTTCACTTCGAGACACTATTTGTTCTTGATGGAAAGAAGATTTTGCATTACGTTTGTGAAATCGTCAGCGTGTTCGTTGCTATTAGATTTTTTGCACTATTTTACGTCTGAATGTAGTGAATATTATCCCTTTCGCAGTGAGATATTATTGTTTTTCTCATGTGGTTCTCGTATGATTCCGGACACCTACGTAGGTCGGAAGTAAATGATCTTCCGGTTTTAATGTACTATTGGATTGATACATCTAGAGGAGTGATAAGCAAATGGACAGCATTTGCAGGTTGAACAATCCTGAATGATTTGTCGCGATGATGAGAACCAGCAAGTTCTGAAAGCGACCATTACATTGAAACAGTAGTGCAGACAAAAACGGGTGGAATTGCGCGGGAATCGTTATTTTAATTTCGAGGTAATCGGACAGGATGCATCAGCTTGGTTCATTATTGTTTAGCGGTTGTAATAGTGTTTTTGTGGAAACCAGGTGAGGTGTGCCGGTAGACCAATACGCTTCTTGGATGATCGTAACTAACAACGCTTACGAATATAACTGAACCATAAAAAGGGACGCATGAGGGATGAAACTTGTTGGCTCATTGTTCCGATACATATTCACATTTGGTTTCCGGTTCCTTAGTGATGTGATCGTTCCGAGTAGAAACAAAGATGGGGTGAATGTCGATCACTTATACCAAGTCAACACACCGGTCGTATTCATTGCAATGATGTGCATAATCAAAACATGTGCTCTGTTATCAAATTGAGATTGAATAAATGATCCTGTTGTAGAGTTGAACAAGAGGACATGGACCGGAAGTTGAGTATGTCTTGGTTATTTCAGATGGCGATGATCTACGTGAAATTCAGCAGATTTTATAGAGCAGGAAAATTGAAGATATCCTAAACGGATATTTGTAAAATCGAGCCAACTAATCTTAAATTAGTTCAACAATACCTGCAATTTGAACTTGACTTCGTGAACGGTAGATGTGTTAAGTCTCACGGACTGGAATTGAATGCAATGCGATCGAAATGTTTTAAGGCACTGTACACAATTTGTACATGTTTTTCTTAATACAGTTGTGCTGTGTCGGCTAACAACAACGTTGTATTTCGTTTGCGATAAGCGATAGACCGATTCAGAGAATAACAAGACGTTTGCGACTGTACAACAGATCCTAATTTATTTCGTCTAACATCTGAGTTCGTCAGAGCATTTGCTTTCAAATTTTTTTGTCTGTGGTTAGGTAAAAGTCTGGATTTAGGAGGAGTTGTGGTGTGCTGGTTAGACAATCTATTTGTAGATAACTTTCACTAATGCTGCCACCATACGACACACATTCTCACCGTTATCAAAGACCTATAATGAATGAAGTGTGATTTGTGGGGCATACTGTTTGAAGTTGATGAAACACATACTCCGTATGATGTGTATGTGTGATGATGACGTTGAGAGTATACGAATACAGACAAACTATTGAGAGTGTATGGCTGAGACGGTAGAAGTAGATCGACAGCAGTGTATCAATTCCATGTGGATGAGAATGTATAATACTAACTTCAGTTTGTTTTCTCCATGTCAGCTACATTGACAGCTTCATGTTAAATTTACATATTGCCGAACGATTCACACAGGTAAGCACTTTTCCGAAATCCGAGTGTGTATATCACTCGGTGTGCTCAGTTATTCAACCCCATTGTGACAACTTCTAAACTGAGTGTCATGCTGTACGGTTGATCCCGATATGACGGTGATCGTGTTCATTAAGTTCAGCTGACGGTTTTATAATATTGTCCATCTTCAATTTAAAACGGTTCACCGAATATCGATTAACACAAAACATTTGAATTTACCGGATGCGTTCAATGAACAAGTAACAAAGTTGATTGGATTTCGGATATAACGATTCGGTAGTGTCTATCATGAGTTCCATGGTGAAGTGTTCGACAAGCTTGTCTCAAGAAAGTGTGTCCGAAATTTTAATTTCTGGTCATGTCACGGATATGCACTACAGACAAATCGAATCTATTGTGTCTTTTCAAAAGAGTCTGCTTGGAAAATCTATTTGAATGTGAAGGCTGCAATCAAATGTGGATGAGGTTTGATTTGAATTGATTCGGTTTTCCGATTGCCCCTCATTTGCAACTTGTGGAATGATGCACAAGCAAAGATATAACAAATGTCACTCAGTAAACTGAAAATCTAAACGTCTACTTCATGATTTGAACTGGCTGAATGATAAAACATGCATGCGATAATGTTTGCTCAGTTCGTTTTGTGTTTTGCTCTTTTGCTTTATACTGTGGAGATGAATGTGGTAATTTTTCACTATTTTGGAATGTACACCATTTTTGAACCATTCAGGGCAGATTTGTTTGCTGTTCATTTTAGGTGATTGTGTTGTGTTTACGAAAATTTCCGAACCGTATTCAGACTACGCTGAAGTCACATAAGTCCAGCTGAGTACAAACAGCACATGTTTATACCTCGAGGTGCACACCTCAGCAAATGTCAGCAAACACCTCATTTTGATTGTGTCATACATTCCTTAGATGAAAAAGCCCCGGTTACATGAAATAGACCAAACACATGTCATACGTATGAGCACATTCACTGACACAAATTTCGATCATTCGCTGTGAGTATTTACTTTGGTTAATGTCAGTGCATAAAACCCGTGGATGCCAAAGACTTAGTTTGACAGATTTGTTAAGATAACCCCCAGTGGTGCGCAGCAGAGTGATGGTGGATTTGTGAGATGTAAGGATCACATTCTATCGTCTCATCTTGGTTTCGTATTTCCAACACAAACACTATTTTCCATAGTGTCAAGCATATCAAAATTCCATGTTCACGTCCGTTCAGCATCTGTGAGCTTTATTTTCTGGCTAACATCCACTCTTGACGAGTAGTCTCTTGGACGTATCAAACGTTATCATGAACGCTCAACCACTTCAACCACACGGATTACTGAACGTGCTTTCGTTGGACCATCTCTGAACAATTAACCAAACATCGAATAGTTGTATCACAATTGGTGTGAAGATGATCGGCAACACAACAGCCGACTTACCGGTGCATATACGAATTTTTCTACTGTGACTTATTCCTTGTCGGTGTTGTCCTTATTTCGTGTTCAGATTCCTCCTCAAGCATTGCACATGCATCTTGCCAGTGAGGTGACATACAGTGAAAATACTTGCTGGAGCGAGTAGACGTGTTGAACTGTCACTTGTGAACGTTTGTGAATGCAATGTAACGTCACTCCGAAGTATCAGAATGGTTATCTTCCAAATGGTCATCGAGACAACTTGTGGGGATTCGCATCGCGGTTGATTAGACAGGAGCTGCTCGAATAACGGTGCTTGGAGTTAAGGGAGGGAGTGCTAAGATTCAAGTAACTAGTGAAGGTGCACTGGTGAATGTCCAGCTGAATGTTGGCTGTCGAAAAACGAACGTTCAATTACATTTGTGTAGAAGTTTGTGCATGAGAATAGGCATTATTGAATACCCATTATGTTTCAGCTGTATAGGATAATTCACAGTGATTTACGTCTCACAGGGAAATTGTCAACATCTTGTAGGCATGGGAGTGCGTGACGGTGATTGTTGTTTGGTCTTCGCATGCGCAGTGGTCAGTTGAAACAGCGTGTTTTGTACAAAGTAGAACAGAAGTTGGTAGACATTCACCCTAACGTCTAAAATAAAAACAAGTACAAAACGAAGCTTCTATCACCGAAGCATTGTGTTATTTGGTTTGTCCAGTGATTCATGACAGTAACCAAGTTTCATCAAAACAAGCACTTTCAGCACGAACAGTACATAAGAACTGGAGCAGTGTTCGGATGATATTTGAAGTCTAACTGAGAGTAAGAAATCTGAAATTTGAAATTTTGAACTACAAAATATAGACATGAAGTGGCCAAAGGATTAAAATATTGGAAGTTGTACAGATAGCTTTCATGCGGTTGGACTGACCTGAAGGATCTGTGTTGTTGTTGTTTTTGTTGTTGTTGTTGTTGTTGTAAACCCTCCTAAACGATACGCCGGTTCGTTCTCGATATAGTGGTGTGTTTGATACAAATAGGATTCTCGCCCCGTTACTAATTAACACGGAAATCTTGGTCCCAAAATTGCCGCAACTGTCCCGCGATTTGGTTCTCAAAACAAGCCAAAAGTCACCTACAAAGGACACCGCTTTGTTCCGCCTCAACACGTGTGTAACAGAGGCAACAATTACAAAGTATTTTATAAGGCGCGTAATGACCAAATATTCCCAAGAAATCAAAGTGAACAGTTACTGGGGGAAAAAGAATTGAGATCGCCTGGGAGCCTAGCGGTATAAAAAATCTCGACTGATTTGAAAAATTCCGTTAATTCGGACTGAGGCAATCGTTTTTTTCTCTCTCAAGACGGAGGCGACTTGAGACGGTAACAGATAGCTCTGAGTAACGCTGAACACTGCCATAGTCACCAATTGCGGTGGTCGCTTGATCGTTTCAGTAATATACATGATGACACCACTATATGTGGAAACGGATCCGATATGGTTTTATATGTCTGGATGTATGATACGGTTTTGCCGGTTGGGTGTGAATAATTTCTATGACATAATTATTTAGAAATAGACAACCGTGAAGCATCACAACACGCAGTTGACAATGTTG
Organism: Paragonimus heterotremus; assembly: GCA_013368495.1. Lineage (NCBI taxonomy): Eukaryota > Metazoa > Platyhelminthes > Trematoda > Plagiorchiida > Troglotrematidae > Paragonimus > Paragonimus heterotremus. The sequence goes on along the minus strand of LUCH01007549.1, from coordinate 15,181 downwards.
CCGTAAACCAGAAAATGATGAGCAGTGACATTTCCAGGTTACAGTGGATTTCTTTCCAGGTCGTATTTCACAGCACTATACAGATTTTTATGTTACGTTTTTACAGTTGGCCACTCACCATTGTATGGTACGTAATCAGTACCCTGAGATTCCTGTCTGGTGAGGGGAATGTGCTCAATGACTGTTTGAGAGAATTACATAGTCACTATCGATGGGATTGTGTCAATCTATTACACTGGTAGAATAATGCATGAATTGTTTTGTCTGATTACGGAACTTGATTTTCAAGTTCTTGAGTTGGTCGTTTGTTGTAGACGGAAGCGTAATCCTCGGTCGTACGTTTCGTCTCTTTGTTGTGTGGGTGAAAATTTGTTAGACTATTTGTAGGTGTAATGAAAAATGGATGGGAACGAATGAGAAAATCCTCTAGTGTTCAATGGTATCAGCGACCAGCAATGAAACATACTGGAATACTCACTTCAGGCGTTTTATCCTCTGTCTGAACGATTTCATGCCTTACTTTTGGTTGTCTGTTCCTGTTCAGGAATCGTTGCGGATATCTTTCTTGATTTACTACATCTTGAATGTGCTGCAGTTCACTTGACAGTGTCTGCTGTACATATCATTTGGGCTCAGCTTGTTGTGCAGCAAACCAAATTCCGCTTATACTTTAGCGGAAGAAATCGGAGGAAGGGCATGTACCGGTCAGTCCATGTTTTTCCTGTGAATTGCCTTTTGAATTGATCCATCAATTCTACAAAACATGGCAACAAGTAGAAATCATAGTTGGTTATTCATCTATAATTCGACAGTGAATGCGATGTTGGGGTGCGCAAGATTAAAGTCAACTGTTACAGACCGTGTATAATCTTTGTCGTTTACTAGGCAAAATATGATGTTTACGTAACATTTATATAGACATCAATTATCGGTTACGTGAGGCAGTTCGTTGGTCTCCAGTTTGGCCGTGAATATCTTCGCCAGCAACGAACTTAACGGGGAGTCTATTGGTGAGCCATCACATTGTCTATAGGGTTTCCCATTGGATTAAATCTGAACGTCTGAGGTACAAGAATAAATAGATCTTTTAGTTTGACGAAGGGAATGCGGACGTTGAGTTGTCTGTTTTCAGTGTAAGCGTACAGATAATAGATTCTCGTAACGAGATTAAGTCTAAGGAAACCAATTTGTGATTCTGTTAGGAGGCAAATTCATCAAAACAATCTAATCAGGACATCGGTGTTGGCTGAGGAAATCAGACCTCATTACAAACCAGTCAGGCCCTCGGTGAGGACTGGCGAAATCAGACAAAGCACTGAGGGGCACGTCGGACCAACTAGCAAGAGACGTGAGAGTGAGCGTGGGTGTTGCGCCAGGACGATACGTGCAAGTGAGCGTGGGTGTCGCGACAGCCCGAGAACTAACGCCTATGGAATTGGCCTTACTTGGCCACTTGGCAGCGAAGTGGCCTAAACAAACAGACAGTGAATCTTTGAGATGTGACACGGGCAGGTATTGAACGCTACGATGACCCGTGCTGCAGGATAGGCATTGTC
>LUCH01007548.1:10153-25854 GCA_013368495.1 Paragonimus heterotremus | reverse complement strand
TCTGTTGTAATGAGTTTGAAAAAGTTGTACCTTGTTTGATTACTGTTGAAATATGGCCCCACGTTTCACCATCTCCCTTCAGTAAGCTGCATTAATCAGCTTCCTTATTACGCCAGCTACTGCTAACGTTTTCCCTACTCTTATTCAGTCTGAGCTGTGTAAATTTCTAAATGTCAAAATTAGAAACTCCAATTTTACTTTTTCTTGAGTAGCCTATAGTCCTTTTCATTTGTCGATGTGCGATCAGTCGTTTTGCTCTGGGTCAAACAACGACCATTTGTTTGAGTGAACTCACTTCTGTTTTATCATCCCCCATTACTGGGCGGTGCAGAATGGCCGAATTTAGTGTATGGGCACATACTTTATTCAATTTCTGAGGATGTCTCACACTCGAGATGACAGAGTCAAGTTTCTTGTACACTGATTCGACAAACCTCGTTTTACGGGTGTCTTCTCATTAACCGTTTCAAGGGCATCATCACCCCCGTCATCAAATACTGGGAAAGACATTCATCGTATCAACAGATTGCGCGCTACTCCATGTGAACTTGAATCGTTGGCAAACGATTCAGAGGCTTCTTTGGCCATTGTTTTTCAGGACTTAGTAACAGGCCCGGAACACAGCCAAATTTCCTCCACTTGTTCATGAAGAATGATATTCCATTGGACACCACATAGACCAGGTAAACTTCTGATGGCTAATACCTACTCTGTTTCGTCTTGGTAAGGTAGGAGACTGGCTCTATGTGACTGGCTACAAGTGTTACGAGGCACGTTAAAGTGGTCGGTAAGTACTGTAAAACAAAGAATGAAAGTAGAGGTGACGTGTTTGTCGCCGCAATCAGTCATGAGTGGGAGCATAAAAGGTATCACCCTTGTACCACTATTTTCCCTAGATATGTGACTGACAAGCGAATTTGTAAATACTTTGAAACTATTCGTTCACTAACGATATCAATTTTGTTTACAATTATACATGCGGAATCCTCAAGTCTCGTCCAAAAACTACGCAACAAGTCCACGTACCATTGGAGTTTCAGTACCAAGCGTGGCTAGCTAAATTTTCACTCAATAAGTCCAACGTTGTTATTCGCATCCATCGTATAATAAACGGCGTCACAAAGTTGCACGAATGTAGCTTTCCAGCTGTCACCTCTGTGCGCGACCCGGGTATGCATCCTTCTAATTCACTTGATTTCTTCGGACGTATAACTTTCTCAAGTCACACAAGCAAATAATCAATAGGCAATAGCAGGCACACATTCTTCTTCGTTGTCCTTATTGCTTTTTCTTATGCACGAAACCTCAATCGCAGCATTACTCGTTTATCTACAGCATTCTGAAAAAACTGTTATGTTAGATGGGAAAAATCCTCAGTGAGCTTCCACAGAGAGTTTGCTCGACTATTTATCCCAGAAATATAGAAGCAGTTTCTGAAAGCTGTAACTTCACAATCTGTTGACACGATTATTCAGACGTCACACTCTGGAACACTTTGGTTTAAGTACTACGTTAGCTATTAATTTTGCGATCCACCCGGAGCACAGGTTGAACTACTGTCTCAGAAACGGGGTTAACTCTGGCGTCGCTAAAAACTCGAAGGAAGCCGTTACATCCTTTTTATGAGTATTCTGACACTTGGGAAGAACTTTCCTGCGTAGTTAGGGTTTATGTGAATATGCGTCCATCTGAGAACAGTTTAGTAAGCTCCTTCACTACATCAAACATCGCCAGTTTTTCAGGCTGTGCTTATGTAAACGCGATGTCTTTGAAAACGAACTTTGTAAGATGTGAACGGGGAAACAACGCTACCCGACATTTTGTCTCATTTTCTTCAGATTGTCTTACGTGACTGCAAACGCCGTTGGGCGAATCGATTGGTGGTTCAAAGCCTATTAACAGTTCCATCAGGATCGATCCTGTATAAGATATGCCTGCATGCAAAGGACACAGGCACGTTCCATATATATGTACACCCGTTTGTAATATATTGCCCAGCAGAGCACAGCAGCTAATCGGAAAACCCTGATGCTATTGGTCACTCCGATAAACGTTCACGTATTGCACTAAATGTCACGCCTAATCACCGCTTATTTTGAAAAACCTATTCAAGCATATAAGTATGATGCAAATGGCGTACGTATAAACAACATTTTAACTCAGGAGTACGCTGCCAAGTAATAACTACCGTCTGAGTCATTAGGTCTTGCGCGTGCAGAGCTGGCCTTCGATGGCTGGTAAAGAATGCTTCACTAAGGGCCCAGAGAAGAGCTCACAACAAGTTTAATGCAAATGGCCGCACCACACTGAGTCAAGGACACTTCCGGCATGAAAAACGCCTTGGAAAGTGTTGCTATCAGTGCAACGACGAAATGTTCTATAGACGTTCATTCGTGTCTAGAAACGTCCCTCAACATGACGTTGTCCATGCCTTATACGACCTCATTCCATCGTGAAATCTTACCATCTCAATTCCCCGGAATATCCTGAGTGTCCTAATGTTTATTCATAGAAAACGTACGATTTTAGTTCCAGGGATCTTGTTTCAGGTGCGTTGATGAAGTAGGTATGGGAAGCTTCATCTGTCCAACATCTACTGAAAAATTTCCCGGGATTTACAGAAAGAAAACATCAAAAATATCCTCATTAAACTGTATTTCGTGGACGCCATTTTGTTGCCATTTTTACCTCCATGGGCTGAAGTCAACTTATCACGTTTCATCATATCATGAATCATTTTTAGTCTTCTCTGCCCACTAAATTTGTGTCTGCTTACACGTTCCACTCGCCCGACTGTTAGATAGAACACTGCGTTGCTCTGGTTATCGCAGATCCACTTGGTGTGATCAGCATATCCGGTTTACGGGTTTCGTTTCTGTCAACAACGAACACTACTTCGTTTGAAAGTTATTCAGTTGAGCCCCCCAATTTGTAGGCCCGACTCGCTCATTTTGAAGCAGCAGTCCTTAATGAAGACTCTTCGTGCTAGTGGATAGCCTCAGGAGTTTACTGGCATCCACTGCGAACCGAAGCATGCTAAGTCGGTTGTCTACACTGTGCCCAAAACGATCGTTGCCATGCAGTTGCTAATCCAGGGAGATGATCCGGCTAACAAAGTTTGGAATGGGCTTCAAACCACTTTGTCACTGATGTATACGTTAGCTAAACTGTGCTTCACACCGTAAACCCGGGCAGTGAGCCTGGCGATTCTGCCCCTTCCACTATCAATTTTACATTCAAATTTGCAGTGACACTCACATTAGCAGAGCGGATCAGCATATTTCGAGACACTTCCAAGTTGCTAATCAGTTACGTAGATTAGGGCATCAGCATAGCCCACGACAAACGACTCAGTCTCTTACTCTGGATCGCCAAATACATTCGGATGACTGACCATGGCGTGACTGTGTTGTATGCCTTCACTGCATTGACACAAATCGCGCCGGAAACTTTTGGCTGTTAGTAAAGCCTTACGGATCAATCATCCATGAAGTGGAGATTCTAGCAATAAGAAAATGAGGCAACTGAATTGGCTCGAGCCATAGGCTAGTTTTGACACAGTGGTATGACCCAAAACGTCCGCAGGCCAGCTATTCATCGCCCGAACGCAGTTATACATTTTATTACAAATCCTGTAATAAAACAGCAAGAGTGAGGGGTAATTTTAGTGACATTCACTACACCCCAAACATTTTAACCGAATGTCAGGATTGCTAGAAATTCTGTATTGTTCATTCCTGAGGTGTTCAGACGGTCGCCAGCTTCGCGGTTTATTCTCTGTAGCGCTTCCAAAGTACTTGAATCCGAAGGTGTCACCGAAACATTGGTAACAACGATAGACAACGGAAATAGAAACAGACAAACTACAAAGAGAAGAACAAATACCTCATGCGAATCAAGCATACAACGCACCTGACTACGAAGGTTGCTTGGCACAGTCCCCCGGAACAGTTGAAAGTCGTTGCCACGGTGATGGATACTGAATCGTTCGCTAACGATTCAAGGTTCACAACGAGTTACGCGTAATCGGTTAATCCAAAAATGCCTTTCTCAATATCCAACGGCAGAGGAGTTAATCTACCTTCGAAACGGTTAATGAGAAGACGCTCGTGAAAACTGGATTTAATACGGTACTATTTGAATCAATGTACATGAAAATTAAATATCTCACCTCGAATGTGGAATATCCTCGCAAATCAAACAAAGAATGTGCCGGTACAACAACTCTGACAACTGGGCACCGCTCAGTAATGGGGGACGATAAAACGGAATTGGGTTCACTGAACCAAATAGTAATTGGTCGGGTTGGAGCAAAAGTGCGGCTGTTCACGCATCGAGAAGTGGTAAGAATTATAAGCTACTCAAGAAAGAACATGGAAGAATAATGTCTTATTTTGACATTTAGAAATGTACAGGGGTCTGACTGACTAAGAGTAAAAGAAACGTTTATAGTAGTTGGTGTAAGAATATAAATGGTTGATACTGTTTATTCTTAGAAAAATGAAGAAAGATAGGGCCACTCTTCAACACAGATCAAACAAGGCACAGCAATCTCAAAAATAATGCAACAGACCTTAACAAAATCAACAATGGAATACTGTAAATGATTCCAGAGCAAGCGTGTTGGTTGGCAGTTGTTGAGTGTTCAGAATTCCGATAATGCGTCATGAAGTTAACCACACCTTTCTCCAGTCGTTCGAAATTGGGTGGGTTCGTGGACGTGACTGCTCTTTTCAGAATACATCTAAAATTTCCGGCAACACCGGCGGATTGAGGATGTTTCTGTTAAATGACCGAATGTCAACAGCTCATCTTCTGCTGTCGGGCTTCGAATTTCTGTGCAGCAAAAGGTTAGCCATTGTCATTAACCAACCAACACTTTACTCCGTCCTGACTGAACATTTCTTGTAATGCGATCAGAGTGGAGTTTTCAGTTGCCAACGACGAAAAATAGACGTCTGATCAACACGAGACAAATCACGAATAATCAGCATGTTGAAGTATTTGCCCGCCTTGATTAATGTGTGACAGAAGGCTGATGATGGCCCTACCCGCCTTGACTTATTCCCTCCCTGTCACTCGTTCTCATTTTTACATTATAAATCCTCTTGGCGGCAAACGCAAGGTTTGTTTGCAGAGGCTGGCCAGTAAATTCGAAATACGCGCGCGACAAATTGCCCTGCAAATGAACGTCCACCTCGATGTATTACTCAGGCTTGATATTGCGACGTGAGATCGAAACCAGCAAGCGCGTACAGGTTGAATTTAAACTGCGCAACAGAGGGTGCTGCTGTGTTGTTGTCGCCGTTTTAGTTTTCGTTTGTGTAAGTCGTGTGCATGGCTTACCGGGCCTTTGACTCATGCTCGTTTTCTTGTTGTTTCCTTTTACAGGATTTGTTGGAACCCCTACTTGGGAGGATAGCTGTCCCCTGGTGTCTCCACGTTGCCTCACAGTTGGTCCGTAAGTGTGACGGACAATCAGAGCATAGACGGCCGGCTCGCATGTTACAGTATCACTTACAAGTTGAAATTCGTTCTCGTGGAGGCACGCCGCCTTTTCATTCTACTGTCGAACCCTTGTGTACATGTACATGTAATGTTATTTGAGCTTTATCACTTTGTTGCTGCGTTATTGGCTCTATTTCGTCGTGTTAACCTGAATAGTTGGTTTCAGACTTTGCATATATGGTGGATTCAATGCCAAGATTTAGTTTTCTTTCCCTTAACTCAGTTTTTAATATTCCTCTTGTGCTTCACCACCTTAAGGATGACAAAGTCACTTATACCGCCATCTTTTTTGATGGGATTGGGTTAGTAGGCGCACCGTAATCCCAATGAAAGTTTAACGACAGCGGCGACTGTGTGGTATCCAGCATACCGATAGACGTTGCCAGTAGATTAAGCGTAGAATGTCAAATCAGCAGCTGTGCTGGTTCAACATAGAGCCTAATGGTTATTTAAGAATGGGCCACAATGGTCATTATGTACTCGTTGCCAGGCCTGAAAACTCATCTGCCGGCGGGTTCAGTTTGATTATCACGATTGCGTTTTGTGACCGCGGTAAACGCAACATCCATAAATACTACGGAGGTTGGCATTTACTTCTGGCTACTAACATGCCATACAGGCCATTGATTTCATCTTTCCAGGTCTCAAAGGGCTGAAGCGCGAATGATTCAATACAGCGAGTCGTAACGTGATAGAAATGTTTTTCATTAGAGCATAGTGATTAGTTGGAAGTGAAAGGTTTTTAATTTCGACGTACGTGGAATTTAAGAAATATTTGCCCGACACAACAGCTTAAATCGTCACATGATTGGAAAAAATAGTACTTTCGTATATCAAGGATGAAATCAGAAGGAGGAATAGGGATTGTTTGGGTGAGTAAACAGTCTGGGTCATCAACCCCTCCGAAGTCAGCATATCAGGATAAAAATTCAGCATGGGGGATGAATTGCGTGCTACAAAGTTGGATACTATGCCGGTAAGCAGCCAAAAGGAGACTACACCTCTGAACCACTGTGACGGAAGTAGTAGCGATGGATTTGTTAGAATATCACTGAATCTTGAAGCTTCATGGCCAGTGACTACAATGAATGAAAGTGAAGTCTGTTGACAACCCAGAAAAATTTTGATTATTCTTTCTGTGTTTGCGCACATCCGCACTCCTCTGAGCTGAGACGTCTAGAGATCAGATTCGCAGGATGACCCCCTTGCTTTAGCACAGCTGTAATACCCATTAGGAAAGTATCGGTAATCAACGTTCGTGGTAGCTTTGAATGAACGTACACAATACTGCGTCGGAAGACAGAAGATCCTACAGAATTTACGGAGTAAACTCACGTAGGTCAGTCTAAACAAAAATATTTTGAAAAAGTGGGTTAGATGAAGCTTCATTTTCTCGTCAAAATTGAGATTAAAATGAGGATACTACTGAAGAGAATTGCTTAGAAAACGAACCCCGCCAAACGTCTTTGTAGTAGATGTCTTTGTAGCGGGATCACCCACGGCGTCTCCAAAATCCTAAACATTCCACAGTGTGAGTGTTGCCTTATTAGTATCACTGAACCCGTTCATATTACCTTGTGACTGCCAATTTACTACAAACCGCTAACACGACCGTCGGTGCATTGGCGCGGGTATCGCAACTTTACTCGTAGCTGTATAATGAATCCGCGCCACCCATGTTACTGTAGGCTACGTTCATTAGAATAAGGGTGCTTTAGCCATTACCACTGAGAGTAACCTAACCAGTCTAACGCCTGTCTGAGTTCTGAAGGTCGACTGGAGTTTCCGTCGACACTCGTTCTCCCTGGCGACTGCCGTGCAGCTGTGCTAAAGGATCTCTGGCATCCATCCCCTTGGCGTATTTACTTGTTACATTCAGGTGTCCTTGTTGTACGGTGGGCAAGTGGATAAATTGTTCGCTGATAGAAGGCAGGAATCGTCGATCGTGCGAGTCTCCTCATTTAGCTTCCCGACAACGGAATAAGTAAAGTGTTAACTATTCTGCTCCTTCCAGCGTGCTACCATACACACATCTAGGGGTCTCTTAAAGACCACATCATTAGGCGCCAGCTCCACTTACGCTGGTAAAGCAATCCAGCTGTTGACGGCCCGTCAAAAAAGACAAAATGTGGAGTGAGTTCGTCATGGTCGTTGCTTGAGAATAGTGGGGGTATGGCCCTGGAATACGTTCTCATTTCGGAGGGGGAAATCTTCCCTAAGGTCTCCGCCCATATCACTCCGCAAAATTCGGCGCATCACAGTAAGGTCACCTTGGAGTCGCCTGTATCTCTGAGGGTACACGTTCACATAATCTGCCCGACGGTAACAGGAGAGACCTCGCATCCCAAAAATCATACGTGTGGCTGCCCTCTATACTCCCTCAATTTGAAACACCTCACTTTGTGCACAGGGGAACAGTGCTGCGTAGTCTTACTCCAGTTTCGGACGAACGTGAGACGTGAAGAATAAACAAAAGGCCTCCCTGGACACCTTAGAAAAATACCGGCTGGTAGCCCCAAATAGTTTTTAGCCTTGACACAGGCCTGCGTTGTGTTGGTCTCTGTGTGTGATGGTGACCATCACCAGCGCTTTAAGTTCATTTTCGGTATCGCACCTTTTCTGCAAGTGACCCCCAGTATGATATGCTTTGACATCCCTGATATCTCCCAAGTGCATAAAGAAGAATTTCCGTGGATCTGGAGGCTAGCCCCATTGAAATGTCTATGTTGATACCGTAGCCAAGTCCTGTTGCAATATTTCACTGTCCTTATCTGAGGAGACTGCCCTGCATACTTTCATGTCCTCAGCGAGGACAAGGGCAAGCGACTGCAGCTGGTCAAATAGATCATTGATGAAAACCAAAAACAACGGTTCGAGCAATGACCGTTGTGGCACACTGGCTGAGGCAGGCCATCATTCAGGTGTGGTAGATGACCTTAGCTGTGAGTGGCCTACCGTGGAAGTAGTATGCTGTCCAATTTATCGTAGGTAAGTTGACGTCGTACGCTGACAGCCTGACGAGTAAGTGGTTATTTATGTGGCACCCTGACGAAAGCCTTGCTGAAGTCGACAAACGCCACGTCCACAGTCTTGCCGTTAGCTCTTACTTTCACCCACCACTCTGCGGCAGGCGGGAGGTTTTTGGGGCAAGCTAGCCCTCTCCGAACTCCGTTTTTTTCCAATTAGGATTGAGAGCTGGTCCAATGCTCCTGAAGACAACGGGCCATCAACCGCCCCATCATTTTGCCAAGCACGAAATTTAAGCATGCCGGTTGATACTTGACAGTTTCTGACAATCCTCCTTCCCTGTATATAGGCTCAACCACTACTTCTTTTCAATCATTTGGCAGGTTGTCTTCGTTCAGTGACCGTTGATAAAGATCCACCAGGGGCACAGACAATTCCACTTCCAGTTCGTGCGGCGACATAGAGGAACGCTGTCCAGGCCGGGAGATTTACTGGTATCAATTGACCTTAGCGCGCGTTACACATTATCATCGCCAAATAGCACTCCAACGGGGCATGGTCCAACATCGTGGAACAAGACAGACTGTGCGTTATTTTGGGAGTAGACCAAAGCGTAATACCAAGCTATGGGCTGAGCCTCGTTCAAGTCTTCAACCACCTCGTTTTTATACTGGTCCATCGGTGCTGGGGTTTTCGCCTTGATTCTGGTCCGTCAAAGGATGTAAGCTCAGAGTCTCTTAGATGCTGCCGAATTCGCGAGCAGCCTTTCCTAGTACTGCTGACGTTTCCTTAGCTTTATGATGCTACGTTCGGTCTGTGTGTTTTGGTACAACCACCAGCCCGATAGCTCATTCACCGCCGGCGTCTGCACCTGATGGTGGCACGCGGTTCAACATCAAACAACGGTGACTAGCTGGACTGAGAATGACTACGAGACATCGAAGCGAATCGCTCGACGGAAACCAACAATTTGCTCTTAATTCTGCACCAGCGCGCACCAACCACAATCGTGCCGCCGCCCCAGTTGTAGGCGCGCGCGGTCTCCGTCATTTCTTCGAGGGGAATTTCCCGCATATTTCGTCGGATCCGGGTGGATGTTAGTTGCAGCTCGCCTCTTGCCCACCATATATCCGATAACGCGTTGTCACACCTCCCTAATGATGGCAAAATATCTGTGCAACTGATGTCCGGCTCTAGGACGGCGAACGTTGAGTCTACCTTGGGGAGGCATCCGACCTGTAAACACGTGTGAGTTCTCACGTGATGGTAAAAGCGCAGCTCTTCAGCGACCAGTGGAAACTGTTTCCGAGAAAAGGTTTAAACAACTAGTTTATTTTTGTTTTCCCACACTAACGCTAGGTGCGTTGAAGTTTTTCACTATCAAGCAGCAGTTAGCTGTTTCAAAAATCCTCAGATCGTTTAACATTTGAGCTGGAAACGGTCCCGGGGAGCGACATATGTCGCCAAGCATGAAGGAGCTGTTCGGTATTAATTTTACCTCGTAACGCAGTCCATCATAAGTACCGTCATAGTTGGCTCTGGCTAGTACGACTAGTACGAATGGTACGGTCGTGCATACCAAGTGGACATCGGAATTAGGCTGCATTCATATACTAAAAAGCTGCGAATCGATCTCTTTCCGCATTACACAATAACAGTTGTTCGCTAGTGATGTGTATTTTATTAACTAGCGCAAAATGATGTTTCATATAAAAGGCTTCGCCAGAAAATAAGATATTCCATTATTCGTCACACTTCACTTGTTCATTTTACGTTCTTCCATTCATCACGTGACGTTTCTTTTCATCCCTGATTCCACGATTGAACCTAACGCGATACAACATTTCATAACGTCCGAACAGTCAAAATCCCGTACTGGTTGGACAATTCGCGAGGTCTGCAAAATTCGGTCGATTTACAGAAAATAACGAAGTCCAGTGCAGAAGATCGTCCATTTCTCCACAAAAATTTTGGTCCTCCTATCTTCCTTCATCTTGACAAAAGTTTCTATCTATGTTTCCGAAACTGTCTACATCAAACAGTGGCAAATTCTTTCGTCGTCCATTTTCTCCCCCCTCAGAAATCCTATTTCTGACATGACCCTGACGATTAGATCAGCGGTGAACTGGTTAAGTGAGAATTGACGCAACTACTCAGCACTTCTTGCCAAACATTGAAAATTTTGAGAATTATCTATTCAGAAGCAAGTACCCCAAATGCTTCTTCATGAACTATAATTTTTCTGCCCCATTATGTTTTGTTACTTTATTTTCAAAACCGGTGCGTTGTATAGATAACAATCATGTGTACGGTATATGTTTATGCTTTGGCGTTACAATGTTTACACTGATCATACACATCTGAGCCTGTTTCTCACGGATGCGTTGAGAGATATACCATTATCATTGTTATTGTCATTATTGGTAGTAGATTAGCGGAAAGGTTATCGCCAATGAGAAGCATAACCAACCAATAGCATTAGAGCGGCGCGAGCGGAACAGCGTCCACTACTTCCTCTGATAGATATGTCTCAGCAAGAGCCGTGGCAGCTGGGTTATTAGTCCTAATCCACTGGTCTACCCAGTCCATCTTGTTTAGGAAGATTCGCAAGTTTGATCCAAGCTGGCTTCGCAGTCTGTGAAATGGACAGGGGCGGAAGATACTGTTGGAAACTATGCCGCCAGTCCTTGCCTAAGCGGAACACATGAGGTTTCTATCCGGCTGGAGGTCTCCGCTGAATCCGAAAATCTTGGACGAACAGGCCGAACTCGCTTTTAAGTTTTTTACCATGCAGTTCCGTTAGGGCCGCCCCCCGCGTTTACAATCCCCTGGGTTCAGGTATCCGGATATGCACGCGTTCGCGCTGCGCGCTTTTGACGACCGTCTCAAATGCAGACGGGCTTTTGCTGAGCTTCCAGAAACAATTGGGTGGTCGTCGTGACGTACTATTACCATCCGCCTTCCGGCCGAGGCGAATCCTTGCGCGTACAATAATTTCCCCAGCTATGTCTTCTTCTTCAAATGTAAAGACCTTAATTAGCGAAGCATTAAAAGCAAATGTATCGTGATCCAGCTTTGATTGTGACCGTTGGGTGATAGCCTCAGGAAGGTTAAATACTATCATATATTGATCGCTTCGTTTATGTAACCTCCCAGATCTTGGTTAAGCTTCTTCCTTCAGCGTGTCCGCTGGGGAGTTTGTATGACCGCTTGGGGCATAGCAAACCTCTGCGGCCCCGGACCTGGTGGTGGATGCGTTCGTTTTTGATCTAGACTTTCGTTAGTGTCTGCCTCCGGCCTTTTGCTCGGGGCAACTGGGTCTTCCAAGGCTCTCTAAGCCATATGTTCCAGGATCCCCGCTACTACATCCTCCGGGATTCTCGTAACCATATCCTCCGGGACTTTCTCAACCAAGTCAGCAGAGGTCCGTCCAGAGAAGGCTGGGGCACCCACATACGGCGTCAGTTCCGCAAACACCTATGTAGGTTCACTACACGGCTTTTGATGTGACAAAGTACACGTAGCGTTAGCCTCAACTCTGGACAGTGAATGCTGGAGAAGATTCAGTCTGACACCTACCGGGCAACACGCTAATCAACAAAAGTTCAGTCGGTCCGGAAGACTCCCTTAAAGGCAACTGTATAGCTTAACGGTAACTGAGGCGCACGTACAATGCTGTAAAGTCTAAGTCCGTTTTCCAATGTTTCTTCCGCAGTTTAAGCTGGCGAGTGTTCCTCCACAAAGTCCAGAAAAACTTTCTGACAACCTGAGAGACAGCGCGCCACCAGTTGACTAAACACAGAGATTACCGAACTTGTGGGGGCAATAAATACGGGCTTCGCCACCCAAACTCGTTTTACCGTAGAAATTTGGAAAATACTACATCGAGCAGGGGACATTCAGGTCATGTGCCGAGGTCGGCAAAGTCTGTCTGCCCTCTCACCGTCTCCTCATTACGACTTCCGATTCGCGTTAGCATAAAGCTGGGGAAACCTAGGCGTACGAACCAAAGAGCAAGGAACTAGCTTCGAGATTCGTTAAATAAAAGTGAAAAGCAACCAAAATCTTGACGGTGACTCTAGTCATTAGTGAGAAATCGATGGATGAAGAATTTAGCTCTATTAAACAGGAATTCTGAATAAGTAATAGAAGCGTTTGAAAAGAAAAACTGTTTGAGTAGAGCACACTCCTCTGAAAAGGGAATTTGTTGGGAGTGAGTCGATAGTCACTACGAATTTGGGGAGCTCTGCCATCGCGTATAAGCAAAGTCACAATAGGTGCAGTCCAAACCGAGGATGGCGAGGGCGTTAGTATTTCTCTCCTCCCTAAACTAACCAGCTGCTTTCCCGACTGGTTCACGTACTTCAAGAAGAATGATTCATTGCTGCATAAGAATCAGGTTGCCTTGAAACCTCAGTGGTACTGGTTTAATACGCATACCACTATAAGCTTTCGGACACTGAGGGAGTAAACTGCGCATTTTTGATTTACGTACATTCAAAACGATCGAACAGAGGTATTTAAAAGCTTCATTTCTTCCAAACCAACAATCGATGGTCTACAATTACTAGCCAGAAGTAGTAGTTGTTACCAATGGACTAAGAATCAGATTGTGTAGGTTGATAAGAATCAATAATTGGTACAACTTGTCCATTGTTAACTTTCAGGAAAGCCTCGGAAGGCTCTACAGTGACTGGCGATCATGCGGCCTCCGTGAGGATCTAGGTTGCAACCGTCTTTTCCAGCTTGTTTGTTCTGCACCCGTGATTCTGTATACGTCTGCTGTAGGAGGCCTGATATAAACTCCGCGTCAGTTTCTTCAGTCTTGCCACCGATTGCACGCAGCAGTTGCTTGACTTTTTCCTAGTGACTCGTCAACAGTTCAGTCCTTCAAGGTCGTTTAACCGGTACATTTACGAGTGTTGTTTAACGCACACAAAGATTCCACGCACTTTTTGCTTGGCGCGCTTTCGAGTACCGCCGAACGGACTGTAGCCCGTCTCCAGCTTCTTTTCTTTCTCCCTTTGGTTGCTGCCGTTGGGCCCAGACTGAGTTACGGCTAACTACTTATCATATTTCTAAACATTGGTAAAAATGTACGGTTTCTATTCGAACCCCAGCGGGTTTCTGTGGTTCGAGGCTTACTGGGACTACGTTTCGATTGGCTTTCAGGAAAGGAGATTTGAATTGTAAGTGGACGAGAGTTCAGTGCGTACTCACTTGCCCACTGCAGCTCTATCGTTACCCTCTTCAGACTTTTCATGAAATCAAGCGGGATAATGATTCAACTCTACCGGTGCCCACGATAAACGAAGGTTCAATATAAGTGTCCACTGGACAGGTTTGTTTACTGTGTCTCGTAGAATCGACAGAATCAACGGCGAGAGCAATAAAGTGAAAGTCGGAAGCCAATTAACCATCGTTACACTTGAATTGTGTAAGAGAGGACTTTGAACTGCGACGAACGGATTGAATGTGGCCGGTTATGCCACATCTGTGGTACTTAACGTTACGAAATTGACAAGGCAATGAAGAGCTTTTGCTACTACACCACTTACAGCTGTTCCACCATCGGGTGGCGTTTCAACCAGGTGCAAGTAGATTAATACCGACTGCATTTCAAATGTTTACCTTTTCAGATCGTCGCCTTTGTTGATCTTCTGACATTCCCGTAATGTCGTTACATAAAATCACTGGTCCATTCTTCACAAAAGCTTTGGCATCCTGAAACTGTTCACATGGTTCTAACTGACTGGAAAGAGGAACCTTGATGTTGTACAAGCTTCTGCTGCAGATTTATTGCAGCAACTTATATTCCAGCAATCAACAGGTCGGGAGTTTAAGTTTGCGAACGGTTTTCAGAGTGACGCCGAACTACTTGGGTCGAAGTTTCGAGAACAAAAAGCCGGAAATCCTAACGTCCTTTTCTCGGTATTTGGTGATTGTCGCTAAACCTATTTGTAATCACTTGTTTTATTACATTATTGACAATAAGCTGCATAATTGCGTTCGAAAGACAAATTACCTGCTTTACTTAGTTCGGTCGTTATTATTACTGCGTCGAAGCTAGCTGTGGGGTTGAGCTAAAACATCCACTTCAGTTCTGTATTCCTGGAACTATCACAACTGGCTTCGAGGACTTCTGTGAAATTCTACGATGTATTTTTGTCCACTTGAAACTTTGAATATTCACAGTTCGTCCAGAGAAATCGAGGACCATTTAGAACGCCTCGATGTATGGTGTCTCACGGGCAAAGAGCTGAAGGCCGAAGAAAAGGCCACTCTCTACTTCATCGCAATTGACAAAGACGCTTACAGCTTAGTGAAAACTTATCGTTTCCTGATTCACCAATTTTTCTTTCTTACGAATCTTTAAAGAAACTGCTGCCTTCACATGTCCAACCCGTGAACTTCAAAGCAGCTGAAAGAGCTGAATTTTATACGCTAGTGAGAAAAGAAAATCAGGATATCGGACAGTTTCTTCCCAAAGTTTAGAATCAAACTGCCCGATGCAATTTCGATGACCAAATATAGACTTAACTCCGTGACTGTTTCATTACTGGAATAAGTTTGCGCGATCTGCAACGAAAGCTTTCGCTACTTCCGAATTCCACTTCCCAGTTAGCTAGAACACTACGCGAACGGTATGAGGATGTTGAAGCTGCTGTGAAAGATGAATCGATGGTTTTATACAACAAACACGTTAAACGATCAAAAGGTCAGCAAAGGCCGCCGCCTGAAAAAATTAAATACTGGAAACGCAATTGATAGTGATCACCCTCCACCTCATTTCAATTCTACCAGTCAGTGGGACGGCTGTATACCATGTGGTAGCGAACATTCTTCAGTGACTTGTTGATTTCGTAACGCTGAGATCCACAGGTGTAGGAAAATCAGGCACATTCAATCTGTTTGCCACAGTTCAAAGTCTTATTTTACACATTGCAGTTGTGACGAAAATACCTTGAATTCTGACCTTCAATCCATTACGATAATGATCTATTCCACGGGACTCGCCATGAAGGTCGTTCAAAATAAAAAAAGGTTCTTTTGGCGCGAATCCTCGATTTGTAAATATTTTTTTGAAATCCTAAAATCGAAATTTCAGGTAAAGTATCTATAATACATCAATTATAAATGAGCGTCGTTGATAGAAAAATTGGGATACATCGAATAAGTCCCAAAAGTATTGGCTTGGTGATGATAAAATTTCCCACCATTTTCGC
>LUCH01007547.1:0-19219 GCA_013368495.1 Paragonimus heterotremus | reverse complement strand
TAACCCATTAAACACGTCGCACACTCGTGCAAACACTCCTACGCCTTTATGTACTTCGGACAACGATAATAAATCTGTGTGTTTTTCAGGAAACCACGTCATCTTACTTTATCGTACTTCAAGGCATATTTTGACCGACGGCTCGTCCCACGAGCATAAACGACGCCCGCATCATCCATGTACCCCTGAAGACACTCCTGAAAGTGTAAGAAAGTGCGAAATTTGTGATCCGCAAACATTGCCTTGAAAATAGCAATATAATCCATTTCCTACAAATAAAAAAATGGACAACTGGAAGTGAAATTAAAAACAAATGACAAAAATGAAAGAGTACATTGAAAATAACCCCAGCATTCCTGTCATAATATTCACACACCCATTCGATCACAACAAGAGCAGCCATACCAGTTTTCGAAAATTAATTACGAGAAATAGGTTTTTAATTAATGGTCGATTAAAACAAACAGATATGAGACCATGACGCAGATTTTGACGATTTCAATTTCTGCATCAGCTACCAAGCCAGTAAAACGACTTATTGCAGGAAAATAATTTTCCCGAACACGACAGCTCGGGAACTCATGTTCTACGGCTAGAATTCATGCACTAAGGGAACCCCCGTCTGAGCACGGCATCGCCGGGTGGCTCCCGACAAACTAAAACTTGTCCGGGCAGAAGTCGAGCACATGCTCAAACTCGGAATAACACGCCCTTCCTAGACTCCACGTGCCTCACCGCTGCATATGGTCCTTAAGAAATCAGGTGAATGATGCCCATGCGGTGATCACTGCGGGCTCAACAAGGCAACCGTCCCCACCGAGTACTCAACCCTGCACCTGAAGGAGTTAACTACTTGCTTGCAAACAAAAACGATATTTAGTGAGAAGATTTAGTGCGTGCTCATCACCAGATCCCGGTAGTCAAAGATGGTGTACTCAAAACTATGGTTATCACTTTTTAGCCTTTTTGAGATTCTTCGAATTTCACCCGGTTTGATCAACGCGGCTCACTCCGCTTATGAGGTGACACATGTTTTGGATTTTGTCTACTTCTACTTCGGTGATACATTGGCAGCCAGTTCTTCACAAGAGGAACGCCTTACGTCTTTTTGTTCATCGTTCGTTGTTCATTGATAGAAGGCAGAAGTTGCCAAATGAGTGAACCTCTTCACTGAGCGTCTCGACACCGGAATAAGTAGGGAGTTAACTATCTTCTTCAAGCGTGCTGCCATATGTGCGTCTGGGAGCCGCTTAAAGCCCACATCATTGTGTACCGGCATCACCTGCGCTGGTAGCTCATACCGGTCATTGACTGCCCATGGAGTTATATGAAACACAAAATGAAGCCGTCCGGGTTGCTGCTTGATAATCGTGAGAGAATGACACAGTAACCTGTACTCATTTTGGAGGGGAAAGTCTGCTCTAAGTTTCTCGCCCATGTCACCTCGCAGAATGAGACGTACCACAATAAGGTCGCCACAGAGTTGCCTGTAACTCTGGGGGAACATGTTCAGATACTCTGGCTGACGGTTATAGGGGCGGCCTGTAATCTCAGCAGCCATGAGTGTGGCTACCCCCTGTGCTCTTTTGAGTTGGGGTACCTCGCTTTGTGTACAGGGGAATATTGCAGCTTTGCCGTACTCTAGCCTGGGGCGAACATGAGATGAGGAGAATGAACAAAACGCCTCCGTGAGCACCTTAGCAAAGGACCGACCGATAGCCCAAGCATTCTCCAAGAGTTGTGTGAACCCGTGTTTTGAGGGCGTCTGACATCAGCACCCCGAAGTCACGTTTGGTATTACACTGTGTTAACACCTAACCTCCGACATGATGTGCATCGACATCTCTCGTATCCTCGGGTGCATAGAGGGGCAGTTTTGTGGGTCTAGAGGCAAGCTTAATTGAACTGTCCATGTTGAAATCATATCCAAGTCCTGTTGCACTATTTCGCCATCCTCATCCGAAGAGACTGTCCTCCACAATTTCATGTCTTCAGCGAAGACGGGAATAAGCGACTGCAACTGTTTCAACAGATCATTGATGAAAACCAGAAACAACAAGAGCCCGAGCGTTGACCCTTGCGTCACACCACTTGGGGTAGACAGTCATTCAGACATGTGTTGGTTGACCCTGACAACAAATTACATGCCATAGAGGAAGTCTGCTATCCAGTTTATTACAGGCGAACTGACAGCGTGCGCTAACGGCCTGGTGAGCAAGTGGTTATATGGCACTTTATTGAAAGCGTCGCTGAAATCTCCAAATACCACGCCCAGAGTCTTGTCGTTATCTCTCTGGCAGGTGGGGGTCTGTCAACCAAGATCGCCTTCTTCGGAATCCGTGCTGCCTCTCGCTGAAGGTCAACAATTTGTCCACATGCCCCTGAACACGGCGGGCTATCAGTCACTCCATCATTTTGCCACGCGCACAAGTTAAGCATACCGGTTGGTAGTTGACAGCTTTCGACCGTCGTCTCCCCTTGTACATAGGCGTAACCGCTGCTCGTTTCCAATGTGTTGGCCGTTTGTCCTTATTCAGAGATCACTTACACAGGTCTGGCCGGGGCATAGCTAATTCCGCCGCCACTTCACATGACCACAAATTGTAGAATTTGTGCGGGCCAGGAGATTTATTGGCATCGATCGAACAAGGCTTGTGTTCCACCTCATCGACGCTAAATAGCACTTCGACAAGGCACAGTCCAATGTCGTCGAGCAAGGCAGACTGAGCATTATTCTGGAGCGTTTTGTCGAACATGGTGTCACAGTTAACTCTACCAAGTGCGAATTATGTAAGACCACAGTGCAGTTTTAAGGCCACAAGATCTCAGAAGGTGCAATGGTCGCACTCACGGGTAAGGTAGAAACCATTATTGAATACACCAGACCAAATTCCTCGATGAAACCTCGTCGTTTTAGTGATTCGGTTAATTTCTACCGACGTTCCTTGCCTCGATGTGGGCATATAATGCAGCCAACGATCGACCTACTCCGAGGAAGTGAACGCAAGTTCCAGTTCACGGAGGCTGCATGCACTGCGTTCAGTGAGCTCGAGGATGCGGTTTCCGACTTAGCTCTCCTTACTTATCCCAATCCGAAAGCAGCACTGTAAGTCGCAACCGTTGCTTCTGACACAGTTGACGGTGCTGTGTTACAACAATTCTCTGGTAGCTGGTGACAACCTTTACCTTTCTTCTTCAAACGCTGACAATCCGCGGAATCCCTCTACAGCACGTCTGGTAGAGGGTTACAGGCAGTCTATTTAGGCATCTGCCACTTCCGTCATCCGGCAGCAGGAAGGGCCTTCACGGTCTCCACCGATCACAAACCGTTGATATATTCTTCAATCGCTCCATCTGACAGGCATTCCCGAGGAAAGTAAGGCACCTGGACTATATCCCGCTTTACAACTGATGTTCCAAATTCCTCAGATACCGAAAACTTTGGCGTAGACGCACTTTCACGCGTTCATAACCTTAGCGCATCTGCTGACAATAACATCGAGTTGGCAGCCATGGCTGCCGCGCAAACCACTGACCCTGAGGTCGAGAATCCGCTTTAAGAGAGCTGTTTCACAATCCATCCCCTATCTCTGACATGGTCAGATGGAACAATCTTCTGTGACACTTCTCAGGGCACACCTCTCCCTGTAGGTCTTACATCTTTCCACCGCCTAGTCTTCAGTATACTGCACAATCTATCTCATCCTGGCATACGCGCCTCAGTTAAGAGTGTTACTGAACGTTTCGTATGGTCTAAGACAAACCGTGATGTCCGCAACGGAGGCCGTTCTTGCCTCAAAAACCAGCATTCCAGAGTCCACCGTCATACACAGGGCCCTCTGGCACTTCTCCACCAAATGCACGTTTTCTTTATGTGCACGTTGATCTAGCGGGCCACCTACCACCCTCAAATGACTCCATCTATCTGTTGTCATGTGCTGATTACCTCAAAAGATGGCCTGCAGCCACACCTCCGCCGAACTTCTCCCCGGAAGAGGTAGCCGGCACCTTCCTAGAGCGGTGCTGGCCACAGATCGTAGGTCACACTTTGAAGGGCATTTTGCGACCGTCTTAGGTACGGCAAGATGCAAGCACATTCGCACCACGCTCAAACATCCGGCCGCAAATGAGATGGTTGAACGTTTTCATCACCGACTGAAAGCCGCTCTTTCTGCGCAAGCTAATACTTCGTGGACAGAGGCACTCCCGTCAGTTCCTTTAAGACTGCGGAATTCAGATGGAGTGGATCTAAGCGGTATTTCAGCCGGACCAGTTTTTAGATGTACGCTTGGGTTACCGGGTGAACTCGTCCCATCTGCACCTTCACCACCGTATGATTACGGCAGCTACACAGCTCGTTTAGCGCACCACGTGTGAAAGCTATCTCTGGTGCATCCTGCAGAACAATCGTCTGTTGACTGTGTGCACGCTAAACTGTCCTCGCGTGCTCAAGTACGAATGATCTGCGTCGACCACTGCAACCCACATACGCTGGTTCCTATCGTGCCCTCGCAAAAGACATGGAACCTTCCACTGTTGCCCGCAACAGCAAACGTAAGTTGGCTTCTGTAGACAGGCTGAAATCAGCATTTGTGATATATACCCGTGTTCTCAATCATCGTTTTCGCCCACTTGCTGACCCGTGTTGTTCTTAGTTATGGTATATCTGGACTTGACGATCTTCGAAAAAATTGTTCACCGTTATCTTTATACCCACTCATTTTTGAGTTGTTGGGTGTTTGACATGTAAGAATAGAAAACGAAATGTTCACTTTTGCCCTCATGCTCTTTGAAGCTGTCTGATGCGTTTCCAGTTCCGCGAACCAAACGGCATTGCTCAGGACCAGGTTTATACGGACGCCAGCCCTTTTCTTTCGAGTCTAACTTTTAGACGGAATAACAAGTAGAGAGAAATAGCAAGGGCAGCGACACAAAGTTGAAAGGTCCATCCAGCCTTTGGCTGTTGAAATATAATTAATCGACCGGATACGCTAACACGGTGGGTCTTTCCTCCCTGCCTGTCAAGCGGATACTTCAGTTTGGTTTCTCACTTCCGGAAGATCCAAACACGGAGCGTGCAGAGACAACTCCCGACTAGCTATCGCACAACATTGGACAAACCCACACTCCTTTCCTCTCGAAAGATTTTAGGGTTGTGCAACTCGTCGCGATAGGGAAAGAGCCTACTGAAGACTAAGTAATCTAAATAAAAGAAACCTACCGGCGCAGCAGCTACCTTCAACCGGCCCTTCCTTTATCTATATTCCTTGTGTACCACCCTGTAAATATGATTAGCTAGACAGACATGATATTTTTCTCTTCTCCTTGGAATACTGAAAGTCTGTGTAATACACAGCGACTTGATAGTTGCCATGCCAATATCATCGTACATTCTCCCATTGTCTTGTGAGTGCGAATTTACTACAAACCGCTAACATCAAACTTAGTGTGTAGACGTGTTTGCCGTAGCCTCATTGGTGGTTGCATAGTGGATCCACGTCATCTTCATCACTGTAGGACACAGTCAATGGAATATCAATGTTTTATCCATCGCCGTCGAAGATGCCGCCCAACAAGTCCAACGCTTTTCCAATACCGAAAATCGAGTGAAGTTTCTGTTGATAGCCGTCCTTCTTGGCGGCTGGCGTATGGTTGTTCCAAAGGTCCTTATACGTCTAACTCCCCAGTAGGTTTACATGTTGCGTTGAGTTCCGCTTGTGCATAGTGAGTAAATCAATAGATAAAATTTGTTTCCAAACTCGCCGTTTCCCTATTACAACTTCTGATTTGCGTTTGCATAAGGATGGAAGAACACTGGGTATTTTGGCGACAGGGCAAGGGACTATCTCCGCAGTAAGTTCGACACCCGTTATCGTTCTATCGAGGGAGACCACGACTTTCTCCTACTTTGCCCCCCGTCTTTTTTCTGTCTGTGCCGTCGGGTGGTAGCAGTTTCCTGAAGCCAAGGCAGCTAACAAAAACTGACTCTTTCAAAATCTGCGCCTTTTGACAAGGTGGTCAGCAAGCGGCTCTGGCAAGTACTTTCTTACTTCTGGGGCCTGATATGTGCTGCTCGTCGGAGACGCGAGTCTGTCATTCTAGCATCGCTATCCATCTGAGCTCATCTGTAGATGACTGTCGATCCGTGTGCATCTCTCACAGGGTCTATGATGACGCTGGAACTGGACGTCGTAGTCCAGATGAGGTAAAAATCGCACTGAGTTCCATAGCAGAGCAATGTTTGCTCGACTGGATCCCAGCGAACAGACGCTTACGTGCTGTCAGGGTCGATACATCGGTTAAAGTCTGTCAGTACCTACCAAAATAGCGTTGTATTTACCATACCGGCGTTAGCTCTGACGGACAGCTGTTCGGGTGCTACCAAGGATGTGTTCTACGAAGCTCTGGTTGACCTTCTGAAACAAATTAAACACTCAGACGTCATCATACTGGTGAGCTATTTGAATGTTTAGCTTGATCGTCCTTTTCCAGGGAAGAGGCGGCAGGAAGTTGTGTTCGGTGTCCGGGCACAACTCGCTGACAATGGCGAAAAACTACTACAGCTGTGCACTTCACACAGTCTATATTTCGAGCACCGCGTTCAAATACAGGAAGAGGCAATGGGTTACTTGGAGACCTCCTTGTGCTTCTCAGCCGTGGACACAGTTGGGTCATGTAGCGGTCAGTTACAGGTGGCCCCACTCTGTCAAGAACTGTCGTGCTTTTTGAAGCAACCACCTGGATTGGGATCATGCTGTTGTGCGTGTCCGTTCTGTTTTGTCATTTGCTCAGAGGATATACGCTCGTAAATGCGAGGTACTCAACGGATATTCGAGCGGTGAGAGTGTAAAGGACGCTTACCAGAAGGCGTTGGTAAACAAGTTGCCCAGTTCGAGTCTGATGAGTGATCTCAACGAACACTGGGAACAAATTGCCGCAGCTATGAAACATGTGAAGAGGTCTGTTCCGAAGGAGCTGTTCAGTTGCGACGGAACTGGATTTCCATCGCGTCAATAAACTTAATGAACAAGCGTCGCTCGATCCCACCTGGTTCTGAACCTGATGAAGATCGTCGGAAACTTAAACATAATCCCACCGGAAGTAAAATCTGAGCCTCGCTTGATTGAACATTTCGGAGAGATGGAACGAGCTGTTTTAATTTGTAGTTGGTAGAAGACACCCTTCCATGACCAGTGATCTTATTGATCGTCAACTTGGTGTAAGTGAAACCATAAGTGAAAAAGACGGTTCACTTATCACGAAACGGTCGCGCCGAAATGACAGTTTGGCGGAACTTTCTGGTCAACTGTTCGGTTGACCCCAGCCAGACCATGTGTACGACGGGATCTAAACAGTTAGTTACTACATTTTAGACGACTATCCGTCGGAAGCACCAGCGGATCCAGGGATTAGGTTGTTGAGTTGCAACAAGTCTACTGGACCAGATGTCTTCATACTCTTTCTTTTTAGTAAGTGTAAGGAGAGGTTGATACCAGAAGTGGCAATTCTTCTTCAAACGTTTAGCAGAACTTAGGAGTCTCGTCGTAGGTTTTTTTCAAAAAGGCAAGAGTCCGGTGTCCGTTGTGTTTAGGTTACCCACTGGCCTTGATGTACGTCGGCTCACTAAACCCAAGGAACGTCAGATAATCAAAGAACGGGCAAGATTCCGGTCAGGTTGAGGGTGGGTTGATCACATTTTCACTTTGCGACGGATCTTGAAGCATCAACACCCTTGCAGGCAGCTGACGGTTGTGGTCCTTCAACATCTAAAAGCTGCCAACTGTTCGACTGCGCGTAATGCACTCTGGAACTGGATTATTTGCTGTGGACTACCTGGGGGAAAACATGAATCTGTAAAGATTGCTGTATGGTCACTCTGCATGTAGGGTAAGTAGCGATGGACTACTGTTTCAGATGTTTAGCACTTATAAGGGTGTTCGTCTAGTGTGTTCGATTTCTCCCAGGCTGTTCAGTTTTTTCGGGGAAGAAGTTTGAGAACGTACGTTCTAGGAAATTATTTATCCTGCTGTTGAGCTTCTTTCGGGCGGTAGGTTGACCGACGGTGAGTATGCGAACGGTATTACCTAATTTAGCCACTGTGCTGAAGGCATGCGGACCGTCGTAAACAATGTGATTGACCAGGCTAGTTTGTATGGAATGTCCTTTTTACATTCAAAATATAGTGTTTCTACAAGACTGGGGCACCCTCACTCCTACCCTCTGTTTTACAGGCAACCCACTTGAAACTGTGGACGGCTTCACATACTTGAGCAGCACTATCTCGTCAGACTGTAATACTGCTGATCTGATATCAGGGAGGGTAGCAAAGACTCAATTCGCCCTTGACAACCTGTGTCATCTATGGCATCGAGAAGGCGCTCGACTTTCGCCAGGAAAACGGTACATAATGCCCAGGTGCGTTCTGCTTCGATGTATGGTCCGGAACCGTTGCCTATTCGCCGCGAATGTGACAAAAATATTACTGTGTTTGACCATCAGTGTCTAGGCCACTTAACCCATATCAAGTGGATTGATGACGTGAGCAACACAGCCATTCGCCAGCGCGTACTCCGTAACGCTCGGGATGCTTGATCAGTCGATCATCTGATCACGCTTCACAGTCGGCGACGATTGGATCTTCTACTGCGCATGTCATCTGATCGTTTGCCGCTACGGGCACTATACACTGAGATTACCATCAGCTGGGTAAAGCTGCGTGGTGGTTGGCAGCAACCTAATCAATAAATGTGGAGACCTCGAATGCTGCATTGGGCAGGGTGGGTAGATGTCATCTGTCAGGTTGCGGTCTTCGTGGCCACTCAAATTACGGGTTAGAAATGCTATCCGAGATGGCAGTGTGCCTGCGTCTCTATCATTTCTCGTTATTCTTCCTGGTCATTTCGTGTTTTTGTTATTATTATTATTTTTCTAACCCTTTCAGCAACATTTCCTCATCTGATATATCACGTCACTGTTGACATGAACGGCAACCGGAATCACAGTACATTCCGGTCGAGTTCATAGATGCTGTGGTGGTGGTGATGCCTTTTGGGACTAAGGTTTGACTGATGTCCATGAAAGGCGTTCTGTCATGTCAGCGGACGAGAATGGAGGATACGCGCGCCTGTCGGCTACAATAACAGCGCATGTGGCGTTCTCATACAATGTAAAGTCAGGCCATCATCACACCGAGCTTCTTAGCGGGCAAAACTGCACACTTAACGGATCATTTTAAGAAGCACATTTTGAGAACCTGATCGATCAGCTCCCGGAATTAACGCCGACTCAGGCTAACAGTTTTAACTGGTTCAGAAATAGGCTCACCGATATTACTCAGGGGTATTTGCATACTCATACGAACGATAAATTTTCGATAACAGCTCGACACATTTGGGCCTTGCGGAAACTGAAGTCAAAAATATATTGTAATCCTCAAGCCGGACAAAAGTTCTGGAACAGTTGTCATGGGTAAGACGGGCTACGTAGAAAGATGTTATCAGTCATGGATGATAGACAGAAATTTCTACTTCTAAACAAAGAAGAAATCAATTGCCCGATAGAGGAGGGAATCGGCCACCAGTTAGAAGTGATCTTTAAACATGGCTAGATAGATGACAAGATATGTAAGTTCCCAAAACCCAGCGGCTGCTCGTTGCCCCAACTATACGGTCTTCCCAAGACCCAGAAGCAGGGTATGTCACTTCGACCTACATTGGCCACGCATAATTCACCTCAGCACAAACTGCTTGGATGGTTGGTCGAGGTTATGAAGCCAGCCATTCAAAAATTTGACAGCTGTAGTTTCAAAGGCTCACTGGAATTTGCGTATGAGTTTGATCGAATCAATGTTGATAATGAACATATGTGTTCCACAGATGTTCACCTTCTTTTTACCAGGGTCTCCCTGAGATAAACCACTGACCTTGCACGTTAACGGATTGTTGCCGAGAATGTTCCTGTGGCCATCCCAATTGATCACCTGAGAATGTTACTTTTATTGTACACGGAGAATGTCATTTTTAATTTTCTAAACGCACTGTACGGACAAATTGACGGAGTGGCGATGGGGAGCCCATGAGGCCTCCTTCTCGCTAACTTTTTCATGATCATGACAGAAGGGCAACTAACTGATATCGTCTCATAACTATCTGGTCATTGCCAAAAATCGGCAGCTATCTGAACAATTTGTCCCGAGGCTCAACGGCGTTCATCCCAACCTCAAGGTGACGTGTAAAACGGAGGCTGATGGCAGTTTGCCTTACCCGGACATACTCATCAAACGAAGGGCCGAGGGATCAATGAAGAGTGGCACTTACAGGAAACCAACATGGTCTGGTCATTATGTGTATTTTACTAGTTTCAATCCGGTGAAACATAAGCGAGGTATAATGTGAGCACTGTTTGCCCCAGCACGCCGCGTTTGCACGCCAGACTGTGTTGAGCAAGATGTAGAAATGCTCGAAACTACTTTGGAGGGTTATGGTTACCCCAGACACTTTATTCAGCGTCACGGTGAATGGAGGTCCAGGAGCAGTAAAAATGATGAGGTTTTGAAGAAACTAGTATATACTGGGCTATATTCAAAGGAAATATCGCGACGATACGTACAACCCAACGAATTGTCTCGTGCCTCAGACGCACTTACCACGCAGCCGAGTTTAGGGTACTTAATCAGACTCGCGCGTTACGTTTACCTACAGTCAAAGGAGATTAACCTGTTAACGCCAAATCACACCGTGTTTACCAATTCTCATGTAACTCCGGAGAAAGTTACATAGGCAGACCAGATAGATCATTGATCTCAAGGATGAAGGAACACGTACCTAAGTGAGTCCACAAACGGGTCTCAAACCCGGTCACTGAAGTCACACAGAATCGTGGGCTCCCAGCCTTGTCGATCGGACGACACATCCTGTCATTTGTCCGCAAAATGGACCTGTCCTCAGCTCTCACCATCATATTATGCGGCCACAACCCACGGTTCCTAAGGTTTGCTGGAGCCGTCGCGATAAACCGGTTGAAACCTGTGTTGTGTGTACAAAAGCAATTATTTGTGAACCTGAGGTTGCCATTTTCCTAAGTCGTGGTGGGTGTCATACAGATCATACGATTGGACGCTTTTGTTATTCTTGGTATCTTTGTTCACACACCCCTAAGCACTACAAAGGTTAAGTCGGAAGTTCACCATTATTCGTTATTTAGTACTGACGAGCCAATACGAAGTGCTAGCATCTACCAGTGTTTGTCTTCCAAGTGTTTTGTCCAAATTGCTTAACGTCCTGACCGATAAGCATCCACAGACTCTACGAGGTCACTAAAAAGGGAGGGTACAATATCAGTGCATTAGTAGACCAATGTATTGGTAATGTAAATAGTAAACGGAAGATTCAGAGGGTTTAGCATCTTCTGGCTTACAATCACAAAGCAGTAACGAAACTTGAAATATGGAAAGTAGATGCATTACGTCCGGCCTTGAAAACAGAAAAAGGAACAGAGCAGAACAGAACAGAAACATAAATAGAACCAACTTTCCACAAACTCGCAACTAGAATCTGTGAAGATCTGGAAGAAAAAGTGACCGGGTCACACTTCCACTCTCCAGGCGCGGATGGCTGTATCTATTGAATGAAAGCCCAAAACAGTTAGCTTCGCACTGTTTGGAAAGCTTACCAGTCAATTCTACGATATGACTAGCATTTGTGCATTCATAGCAGCGTTCGGAGCCCAAAGTGCTGAGATCCTGCTCAATCAAGAAAGTCTAAAGAGAGATACCGTCGAGATCGTAGGGATTTTCGTGGAGCGGCAGATTTAGTGAACCTTGCACCTTCTAACGCCAAAGACAAATTTATTCGTAAGGGACCCGTCGTACAGACAGCTGAGGTCATCCAGAAAAGCATCTGACCAACGGGAAATGCACGTGACAGCTAAAGTTCTAACATCATATAGAAACATCAGCAACTGAGGCAAGATCAAAGTGCGGAGATCACTTATGAAGATGAGAAATTACAGTTGACAAAGACTAGAACTTTGGGGAAAAACACTGTGTCTTGCTTAACAATCAGGAACGGCAAGATTAACGCGTACCATACATTGTCAAGGGTACGTCTCCAGACATGAAAAAATACTGCTTTGAGCTAATTAACAGCAAAGTCCTTCAAATAGAACAACTTGATTCACATGATTGACAGCATTCGCAGATTCCATGCACCAGAAATTTACCTTAGTAGCTCGACCGGCTGCATTTGGTCACTTGGTAGTTATCAACAAAGGCTCAGTGGTGAACGATCGTCCGCTGCAAAACTTGTGCCACACGCTTTGGAAATAACGAGGGAGGAGGTAGCTATGAAGTGTGTCGCACAAGATCTCTTCTAGTACCTTGAAAACATTCGAGAACAAGATTATTGGGTGATGCTCATTAGGAGGAGTTCACCAACCTCATTTGAGGACAGGGGTAAATCCCACCATTCTCCTACTGCGGGTTAATATGTCGTTGAAAGTGGATTGAATGAGCGGTGACTTGATGGGTTATGAAGTCCTCTCAAACGCTTTGCGAGAGGCTTTTAGAGGAAAGCTACCCATATGCAGAGAAGTCTCCAAGCCATCAGAGCTTATTAAGCAGAGCAGAACAGAAAGTTTCTACAGTGTTAAGGTCAATGAGAACGGGAACTTGAAGGGAGAAGTATCCTTGTAACATACGGCCCACCATCACATGGCAGGGGTTTGCGGGTTGTTTTGGACCACGAATGGGAAGTTTAAAATGACTAGCCCGCTTATTTGCAATGACATTTGTAAAATTCGAGTAATTTCACCTTTAAGGATATATCGTTTTCCCATTTGGTTTAAAAACTTCCATTTAAACGCAGTAGTGATTCGTAATATATTTCAATGGCTGCGCTGATACACTGTTTGAGGCAAGTGAAATGGAGGTTAGTCTTCTTTGTGTTCGCAGGACTGGAGGCGCGATTGGTCACTTTATTACATCTCAGTGCACATGCTTTCAATAACTAACGATAAGTTTTTTATAACAGATACGTACCTGCAGAATCGAGCAGAACAGTTTACGCACTACCGCGCATGTTGAGGTAACTATATTTAAGTTAATAAGTTCAAACTGCTGAAAGAATGTGACGACATTTTAGTCCTAAGGATGTTTCCTTTAAGCCTGCTCTGTTTTGCTTTTGTTGTGTCTGTATGTACGCAATTTCAAACGCTTACTTGAGACTTTGATCTCAAACCTTATTTACTTCCTTTTCAGGTTTACGTGGGAAGTGTTCAGCAATTTCGGTTGTTTTTGAATTTGATTTTCTCGTTTCGCTGGTCAGATTTAGTGGCGGGATATGTGGATCTACTTGAAAGATAAACCTGTCAAAGAGTGAAGTAAAATTTTTCCAATTTTCGCGTCCCTCCTTTAAAGATTAGTCAAGAGAGTTGAGAAAATTCGAAAGTGTTGGGCGTGTACATCAAAATTGTTTTTAAAGGGATCGGCTCCTTTAAAAGGTCAGAAGAGCTTTGCTCGTAAGTTTTGACATTTTCCTCGGGGGACCTACTGCTTCGGTATATGCTTCGGTATACGTGAGCAAAAGTGCTGATGTAAAATTCTGCGAGAATCTTCAGATTTCACATCAGGGTTCGTAAGTCCTGTCGGACCGATGAGTTAGCGCACCTTCGCTTCGGCCTTACGAACTGTCGATGCAAACCAAAGTACGCCTCACGAATCGGCACCGGATCGATTAGTAAACCGGTTTTGGCAGTGAAGCGGTCTGTTCTAATAATGGAGGCACAAAGATTACGAATTATTAGCCATACCGGCAAACCAAGCATATATGCACAATCATGCTGACAACGAAACTAACAGTCTTAAGAGTTACGATTATCACAGAGGTCGACGCTTTGAAAAGCACAGCGGCTGGTCTAACGCTGAGGCCTACAATTCTTTAGGGAATGTGTCATATTTTGGGAACAAACCTAAACAATGTATCAAACACTGGCCGCTTGGTATGGCTCACTGGACCAGAGGGAACCCCCCGGTATTAGTAAAGAACTATGACGACATCGGGAGCTTCCTGTTGAACATCTCCGCTGAGGCATATTGAAGTTGTCTCGACCAATTTTAGGTAGGATCTACCCTGCACAACCAGTGAAGTGCAGAAAAACGCAACTGATTACTTTCAAAAGTATTGTCCATCGCTACACGACATCCCTAAACAACTGTACCGGGGTGCTTCCAGCTGCCTTAGACAGGACAGAGAGTATTGGGAACTTCTATGAGAGGCAACTTATCCCACCTGCTTCCACCATCCCACCCTTAAATGCCGAAGGGACATGGACTACTTAGGAGTATTCTTGTTGAAGAGGTCTCGGTCGATACGTTTCTATCTACGCGGCATTCTCAAAAAAGCGTCCTCTCAGCATACGTGCGATGTCACAAGAATATTATAATGATAATGATAGTGCACCTCTCAACGCATTTGCGAGAAACATGCCCGGGTGTGCGCGATTATGACAGATAATCACATGCGGTATAAAGCAAGAAATGGATATATAATAAGACAGCCATAAAATCTGTCGACAAAGGAAGACCTAAACAGAGGAGGGGTATTCATAGTCTACAACGTTTGATGTACACACCAAGAAAGAAGATAGTTCGCCTGTTCCACCGACTCGGTTCAAAAGATGACATGTTACATCAATTTATCTTTCACAAGGTTGGGTAAAGACGACGTTACAAATATTTCAAGGTCATGCTGGATGATACGTGCAAATGCATCTTCGATGGATTTCGCCCTTATTTGATGTAACTTCCGCTAGAAAACTTTTTGAAATAATTCGTTTTGGGCGAGGAGGAACAGGAAGCTCAATATCTGGCAAAGAATTGGGTGGGCTGCAGCGCCGGACCTCGTCGACTGCTCGAAAACGTCAAAAAGTTGAAAATCTCGCTAATCGCTCGGCCAATATGGGGGCATGAGCACCAATTCATTGCGAAAAATTTCCCTGCATAACGGATGCTCATGGGAATAAGAAAAATAACGCCATGTTATGTGTTAAATGGGAAAACGTGCAGTAACCACAAGTAATATGAAGATTAACGTAAATGTTATATTTTTAACAAAAACTTTGTGCGATATTAATACTTCTTTCAATAACGTATATGATATTGGCGAATATTTGTTACAATATCCCGTGGTAATTGCGTGGCCAGCAGCTCTGCTAGTGTGATCATCACGTGATTATCAAAACTCCGTACTACGTTTTGGCGTCAGTTTGTTTTGTAGGGTCAATGATTAAACAAGAAACTATATTTCATAGCAGATGATGATCACTAGGTGGCTAACGAGGAGGGTTACGAACAGGAAAGACAACACACGATACGAATTGAGGTTTCAATAGGCTTATTGTAAAATTTTGACATCAGTTTGCTTTATAGAGTCAATGTTTAAAGTAGAATATGTATTTCAAAGCACGCAACAGTTGCTAATGTCTAATGGGGGGGTTTGAGGCAAGGGGGAAAACGCAAGATGCGAATTGAGGTTATAATGATGTTACGTAAGGTGAACGAGGGATGTTTTTTAAACAGTTTTATGTGGAGAGTTTTGTTTGTTGGCCAAGTAAACAGTCAATACCGACTATCATTTGTTACAGCCTGATTGATTACCAAGGTGAACAGGTTATTACGAACGGGCAAATATATATGTGGAGAGGTGTATGTGATAAATAGTCCTTTTTTGTTCTGTGTACAACTCTGTATGAGTAACGCACATTAATAAAATGATGAGGTTTCGTGAGTGCGTAATGAATCAAATGCTAGATGGGGTGTCAATAAACGGTTGGTACGCAGTAAACAGTTTAAGGCAGGCTGTTTCAGATAGGACGCTGACAGTAAAGACGGGTACATACGTTTATACTGCTGACAGCTAAATATTCTCCGGACCACATTCAAAAAGGTCATCAAAAGACACGCGAAGTTCGAAGATGACATTATGTTTGATGATGTAAGGAAGCTGTCCATGCTCATTTGAAAACGTTGAATGATGTCACTGGTTCTGATTTCAGTCGGAAGTCCGTTCCAAATATAGGAATATTTTACAATAAAAAAGTTGGCTCATATAATTTTGCGAGCTAACGGAGTTGGCAAAGTGGAACCCTTATTTCGTAGACCATACCTGGAGCTGTGTTGGAAATGAACTGCGAACGCTGTGGTGATGGCGTCTGAGTGTGTCAGTTTATACATAAGTGTAAGATTCAACTTTAGTCTTCGTAACCAAAGTGGATCGATGCCAAGTGTTTGACAACGTTCATTATGGGTGAGTGAGGATGAATATCCTATTAAACTTTTGGCAGAAGAGCGTTGGAGATTTTCTAAAACAAGCTTATCGGATTTGCGTAAGTGGCAGTAAATGACGGTGCAATACTCAAGTTGAGATCGAGTGCACATTTTTAAACAGCTAGCCTTGCATCTGGTAGACAGAATGTCTTTTTCATACAGCCTATTGTCCTTTTTGGTTTTGCTACCTGAAAGCGTACATGTTCCGAGAAACTGCATGAGTCTGAATACCATATTCCTAGATCTCGAACGGATATGGCGGTGTCAACATGGTAGTGAGGAGAAGGCCAAGAGGGCAGTTGTAGGTGGCACTGTTCTTTCATCAGTGTCAGTTCACTCAACACTTCTAACACCATCTCCAGCAGTGAATACACCGGCACCTCAATACCCGCCATCAGAAGCCTGTCTCAGCCGATCATGGTGGACTTGGCCCGGCATAGTCGGCATCAACACCATCAGTAGGCGTCCCCTCAGCTTCGGGTGAGCTTGAAGCAGTCATTCATGTTCACGCCTGGGGTTAACTGCATACATATGCCCAACACCTAGCAAAAAAATAAAACTTCGAAATCACTGTTTGTCCTGAAGACCTCCCGAATTATGCAAAAGAGACATGTCTCCAATCCGAAACGTTGAATCCGAGGCAGACATCCGTGGCCACACCGTGTCTCAGGGAAACAGACAGAATGATAAAGACAGACAATCGGTTTTATGTGCAAACGATCCTGTCCGGACTCCCGGTAAAAGGACACATTTTGCAACTGGTTTGCGAATAAGTAACCCGTATGATGCAGGAAAATTCGGTGTCCACTTTTCTTAAGAGTCATACAGTGTTCAAGATCAACCAATGAACAACTAAACACTTCCATCCTTCAAATAATAGACCTTACAGGTTTACCGTTTAAGAACGGTATTTTTATGGGTAATCCAAATTGTCGTACAGGGTTCTTCAGGGGAAGGCAGAATTTCTGCCAGTCAATCCTTGTCTGGTTACACTGCCCGTAATTTATATGGCTGGAATGTGTGCCTGTCTACATCTCTATCGTTGGCCGCACAGGCTTGCACGTTGTCCATTTTGCCTGTGATTTATTCACGAAAGCCAAGCTCAGCGGTTGTCAGCAGTGCATGATTTCCATTGATTTTTTTATCGTACGCTCACTTTCGTTCTCTTTGCGTACTGGTCGTACCTGTTTAGTCCTTCCGCTCTTCACCATTCGCCAGACTTTACAGTACTGTTGGAACTTACCTTGGATTGGGAACGGATTGAAATTTGTATTAACTTCATACAGTAGTTGTTCTACAAACATTGTCTTTACTTCTACGCTCATTATTCATTTCAACATATCGTGGTCGTAAGAATCGAACGCCGTACTGCAAGATAATCTAGTATAGTCTGCAATCGTCTTCTGGGAGTGAACGGAGAGCTTTTCAATTGATGCATTTCGGGACGATAAACGAAACATCGGCCTAACAACATATGTCCAGTGAGGTATCAAATGGTGCAGACAGTACCACCAGCCGCCAACCGGCCTGGTTCCCACCTACAAATCACTCACAGTGGGCAATTTATCAGGAATAACACGCAGAATCGTAGTTATCACGTTATACTTCAGTTCCGTTTCATTTGTGAGGAGCGACTTTTCCCGGGTAAGATTCCGCCAACGCGCAAGTTCTGTAATAAATGTCATGACCTTATGAAGAAAGGTCTACAGTATAGGAGCTGGCCGTCATACACCGACCATTGGGTTCGGATGGGTTCTCGCACAAAGGATGTTTTCAAGAAACCTGAGACTGTTTTCACCCCGCGTCTCCCATGTGGTAAGCTGCGAATTCGTTCTTTTTGGTAATTGAACGAAAAGTTGAGCCAAACGTTGCACCGACGATCAATCAAGGCAGCGCAACCACAACAACCGAACTTTAACGAAAAACAGTACCACCATCTTTAACCCTCCTTACCACTTCATCTTTGTGCACAGGGCAGGAACTAAAAACAAGTTCTTGGTTGGCGCTGGAAACGAGTTAGCTTATTTTTACTCACAAAAGAGTCGGTGGAGAAATTTGCAGCCCACGGCCCTTTTTCAGCCTATGAAGCCGCTACAGCTATTCACGGATATTTCTGGTTATGCTCTAATTTGGGTCTACAGTGAAAGTACTGTTGGATTTTTACAATTGCCGTGGTTGTTTTTTCACAACCGACATTTATTTTTACCGACATTTTGACGTTCATGCAGATAGAAAACACCGTGGAACAGTCTATTCTACAACTATGCCAAGCATATTTGGCACACGCGTAAGCATTACAACTACGACACAAATATGTATACACAGCCCGTGGCTTCCATACATTTGTAGATCACTTCGAGTTCCCACGAATCGGTTGTACAGTTACTGCCATTCCATCGATGTCATTTGACGAAGCACATTATTTAAATACTATAATCACTGAACCGATATTTGGAGGAGCGAATTACTTGGCTTCATTTGAAGATAGGTCAGCCGGTGGCACAAAAAAGTTAAGCAACAAAAATTTGAAATGGAGAAATTCGAGACAAGCTGCCTATAAAATTTCGGGCACCGCGTGGTTACCAAAATTTAACAGTCGACAGGTCATTCTACAAGATTAGCAAACGTTGGTGATTCCAACAATCAAATGAAAGTTGCTTGTGCAACGTTAACGAAAAAAGGCGTGAAAGTTCGAATGACCCTACTCGAAGTTTGCAGTTCGCTGTTCGGTACACCGGAACCTAATGATGGGCCCGTACACATTCCCTAATTGCCCTGCTGGATATATCATGTATGTAGCGAGGACAGTGGCCTCTCTAAAGTCATGTCCACTATGTGGCGTGTCCGGCAATTGTGTAGTTCGCCGGTATGGTGTTTCAAGGCCGAAACGAGTTGGAA
>LUCH01007546.1:13327-25609 GCA_013368495.1 Paragonimus heterotremus | reverse complement strand
ATAACGGAGACCGTTTACGACTCGAGGAGATAGTGAAAATAAACAAATGTTAAATCAAGCAAGGAGGGACGTTGAGGAAACATTGAAGGGGGCGTAAACTGTATGAATTTCGATGCTTATGAAACCAGTGGATCAGTAATAATATTCTATAGAGTCTGTTACCTTCTTGCTCTCTTGTTACACACTGCTCTCCATATCAATTAGGTTCATTGAATATTTAAGCCACATGTCCGTTGTCTGAAAAGAGACACACTTCGTCCTGGCGCGCATTGGCTTCTGCTTGCACGTGGTCGTTGTTAACGTGAGCAAACTTTGGTAACAGTCAATATTAACAGGCCGGAGGAACTGAATTTGCTGGGATTTCTCCGTTATTCAAGAGGTACGTTCTTCCAACATATGGCGGACTTAATGTGGTGAAATTTTTCAAAGACGGTCACTGTAAATTGTTTTGTAACATTGTCCATTCACTTCCTGGTCCCAATACAAATCGGATCACAATTATGGCAGAACAATTAAACACAGAATTCGAATTACCCGCTGAAATCGCTAGAGTCCAAATCAGTAGTACCCGCGTATGCGCCAACCTTAACGGGATGAAATGGATTCATTCTCGGCTTTCAGTGTTTTGCAAAACTTGGTTTATTGATTAATAACGCTTTTATTGCTGGAAAGGCTGGAATCCGTGTTTGAAGTGAGAACTGGCGCGCAGTTTGGTCGCATTTCTGAAGCATTGTGACAGTCATGGTTCGTCGTGCTGACGTTTTCCGTTTAATGCTTGCAACATTTTCTAGGGCAGGGTTAGGACGAAGACTGTAAAGAAAGCTTCAAGAGTCATTATTGAACAGTTTTACAGCCGGCTCACCCGTGATTTTCACACCAATAAGAGAGTTTGCCAAGACATAGCATGTATCAACTCTAAGCGATTACGTAATAAAATCGCTGGCTATGTTACGCATTTGATGAAGCGTTTAGAAACTGGTAATGTTCGGGGCATTAGTGTGAAAATGCAAGAGGAGGAGAGAGAACGTCGGGATAACTATCAGCCAGAAGTGTCCATGTTCGATCAACTGAGTGCGGAGTTGGATCCCGTCACGCAAGAGATGTTACAAAATATGGTAATTCCCGTTTTATTTTTTTATCATAATTTTTTACAGAATATCCCTCATGCGAAAAACTTGAGAACTATTCAGCCCATTGTGAAGGTCTAATTGTTTGTGAATATAATCTGCATTACGGATTCAATTTTGAGGTTTACTTTTTCTGTACAGGTTGTGGGTTTCTCTTGTTACGATGTGTATGAGTCGTGCATGGTTCTGTTTAATACGTTGGTCTTTCATGTAAGAACTCGTTTATAGGCGGTATCGGCCATGAGTGACTACGGTGCCTTAGCGTTCATTTGCACTCATTTTACAGAGCAACTTGCTGGTGACTTTGTTTTTCGGCATCTTCCGCCTGTCTAACCCGGGCTAGTTGTTGACCATCAGTGAAACGTCCTTTATTTATCTGACTCAACAAACCCGATTGGTTCGTTGTGCTTACCAATGAAGACCAAGTCGACTGGCGTTCGTTTATAATGCAATGGGCGTACTGGTGGGTCTTCCGATTTCAATAGTTGCTTGGCTAAAAATGTGTGGAGGTTCTGGTGCGGGCGATTAATTGATTGTGAGCATTCCCATGGTACAAGTTGATAGTGTTTCTGTCCACATGCGACCACCATCCGGTCATTTGGAAGGCGTGTTGGTCTACCCCGCGGAATACGTCAATCCTTTTACTTTTCTGATTGAGTAATGTGGCACTTCAGAACGACATTGACACCTTTGGTCTGTGCCAACTGCAGTCTCGTACATTCCGGGTTCGACTGGTTACTATGCTTCATAGCGTCACTCCACTGCAAATGTTTTCGTATCCAGATGGTTTTATGTTATTAATGATCACCTGTATTACGTCGGTCCGGTTTTCAGCGGCAGCAGCGGATTGCTGTATTCACTCTAAGGCCCTAAAAGTGCAAGTCCCAACGGGGCCATTGAGTGTTTCTTATGTGGGATCCTTCTGTACAGAGTGCCGCATTCCACCTCGACGGTCTTGTCCCGAACAGCATCATTACCGGCGGCCATCATACCTCTGTTCACCTTATATCAAGGGCTTTAAACAATAGTCGCTTGCCATCTCACTTTTTCACTAACTGAATTAAACTCGTCGACGTTTGCAGGGGTCGTGGCAGGTTTAGGTCAGCTGTGCACCGTATTTTTGCCTAGTTTTATCCGCTCACCTGGGACATCTGGGTCTTTGTTGTAGTGTCTTGCCATATCACAATATTTGACCTATATCAGATGCCGTAGATTGCCAGCGAGTCATATGGACCTCTGCACGCTTGTAAAAGCATCCACTGTTCCCTGGCTAGGCACGTCAGATCAGAGTCAGTAGCATCTGTCGTGATATTACTGTCTGCCGAGTTTGCTGGCGAATAATTGCTTCTCTACTACGTCTGTTATTGTTAGATGCAGGAGTGTGTTGATCAGAGGCGTTAATGTAGCACGAGAGTTCCAGTGTAATACATTTGCTCAGAATCAACAGTTGTTCAGTTTCTTCATGAGCGAAATTGTAGGATTGTCTACAGCACCCACAGATTCTAGGCACCAACGTCCTACTGGGCATGGAGGTTACTAATGTGGATTGTGCTGTTAGCAGCGGATTGTTACTTCACGATTTCTGCGAAACATTTAATTTTAAGCGGTGTTTCCCGTTCAGCTCAGTTCCACGACGTGCCTCGCTCCAAGACTGGCAGAGGTCTGCTTGACTAGACAATGAGGATATTTGGGTTATTAATCATTTAACTTAAGATATTGGACACGAGTAGTAACATCCGAATAGTTGTTCCTAGGACCAATCGTCCTTACTTAACAGTGTTTCATTCGACCCAAGGGTTGTTTTGTAATACCACAGTTAAAACAGTTTTGGTTTATGGCTACTGATGGTCAAGTTCAGTTTATCGAGCTCTTCAGTGGTCGTTGTCGACGTTCAATCGTACCCACTGGTTAGACGATGTAACTAAAGTATTGGTGTTCGAACACTCAAACCACTTCGTCGATTCTAACCTTGAAAGTTCTAGATGTATGGGTCATGTATTGAGTATGCCAATCGATCGTTCACCATACCGTGCATTTTGGCGTTAAGTACGGGATGGTCAGCTGATGGAAAGACAATCGTTGGTAAGTTACAAGATGTGTTCGATTCGTGATCCACCTGTCCACTGACTGGAGGTCGGGAAAGATGATGACTGTTCTCATTCTACGACGTAGGTATCGCTGTCAAGTGATGTCGATGAAACTGGGGCAAGTAAGGCTGTGCCGAGTTTGCTTAATTGCCTGCAATTTTGTTGGTCATTTGAACTCGGCTCCGTAGCATTTATTTCATCTCGAGTGTCGATGTCCATTTTTCTTTTCGTGGCTGTATTCGATGATCGTCGGTTTCAACCACATACTTTGTTGTCGCTGATATGAAGTAGTGTTTCCGCTGGCTTTCATTCACACATACGGATTTCCGTGGGACGTTTCTAGATTTTCTCTTGGCTAATTGCCCCTTCTTGAACAGCGACATTCAGTGCGAACAGTTAAAACCAGCGACCACAATCCTGAAATCAGGAGGTGATCGGACCTTCTGTAGTAAACCGCCACTGGCGTTCCTGTTTAGTGTCTTTCATTCGAAGATGGAAGCACGTTTCTCTAGTCAGTCAGCTTCTGTAGACGTTGTATATGCGTAAACACTCCGCAACCTATACCGATGTTGCAATTACTCCTTCGTGGTTGTGTGGTAGTTAAGCATCAATATGAACCACTAACGGATTGCTGTCTCTGATAATGATTGCTCCAAGCATGTGAACTACAAAAGCACTTCATACAGCCGTTTGTATTGCTAGACTGAAAGACCTCGTTGGACGGGGCGCTGCGTCCGTTGTCATAGCCAATAGTCGTTGATTAATCCAGGTGCTGCCGACCAATCAGACGGTATATGCCATGCGGACATTGTGACTGAATTGGGCACAGTATACAGTTATAGGTTTTGGACCTATTTTACACATCCTACTTCAGGCATGTAAGTAAACTCTTCAGGTCGCTACAACAAGCCTAATTTCTAGTGGCTTCTACGTGCAATTTCCAGTTTTCAACACCAAGGAGTGTACAACTTGCAGCCTAACACTGTGGTGAGAATTGGGGCATTACTGTCCTCATTTCGTTAGTTGCACTTACTTCACAAGTCGGCCACGTGTCGTGGACGTTCACGCCATCCAGTCTGGTAATCTGCTATCTTTAATGGCGCCTCCAACCGTAAACTTCTAATTATGAAAGTCACAACTTGAAGGACAAAGGCGATCTACTGATGACTGTCTTCGTTTCCCTATGTCGGTTCATTGTTTGCACTCTTCGCCAATCGACCAGGGAATCATTAAACATTGCCTAAAGTGATGGACAGTTACCTGATATCTTTAGTACACAACCCAACTTAAGTCTGTGCGTCCTTAAAGGTTGACCGAACGAACTTGACTTACCCTCACTATCTGCTCCCTAAACTCGGTGCTCGCAATTGGTCGTAATAATCAATGGCCAGATGTCTGTAGACAAGCTTGGTCCTATACTCCGAGCAGCTACCTACCATTCCTGTAGGAGTAGCATTACTGTCACCCTATTTGTACGTTCCTTAAGCTTTATGTGCTTCTGTCAATTGCGGTGATCCAGCTTAGCCAAGACAGCATAAGTTTTGTTGCACTGGGCTCTCTTTCATGTACTAGGCCTGCGTCGTTGCTGATGTAGTCTCGTGGGGACAGACCGATGGAAATCCTCTATTGTTCAACGTGAAGTCAGCATAATCACAACAGCCTCACTGGGACACTTCAATGTTGCAAAGCACAGCCAAAAGTCCTTAGCAGAAGGTGAGATGTTGCTTAACGTCATCTGCCTCTCAGTGGTTGGGTAAAATCTTGTCGTATGAACAGTCGTGGTACCACGAGGAAAGAGGTCTACATCGCCGCTCTGTTAGTGTCATATACCGTTCCCCATTGTTCTGCCGAACGCTCAATGAGTACTACTCCTGGTGACTATGTATCACATGCGATATTCATTTCCCCGTCCACTGTGGGCTCGGATTAAACATAGGAACTTGCGCTAAACCAGCTGCCAATGGGTTTCCAGTTCTGGCTATCTCGATTGCACCTGTTTAGGCCTGGGTAGTTTGACAGCGTCTAGCTGTCGTGTGCTCTGTTGGTACTTACGTGCCAGCTAGGTTATTTGAGCCTTAAGTGATCAGCACCTGACATGAAAACGCATTTTGAATCCAATGCATAGGGGGTGCGGTTGCTAATCGTTCGGTTTCTGTTCTATCCTTCGAAATCGCTGGTGTTGGGCAAAATATGTCTCATCCATTGATGGATATATGTCGGTTCTCACTGTTACTTGTATGATACTCGGGGATGGGACAGACTGCCCCGCTCTGTTGACAAAGCTTTTATCACCAGTCTAAGCCTTGGGATGCTGAATTTCAAACGTGCTCAAGAGCAGCACCCTGTCAATCATTCTCGTCATTCAGAACTCCGGATTGAGAATTTCAAACAACAGCTCAACTGACCTTCGCTGTTACCCATGCTCTCAGAGTTTCCAGGTGAGTCTTGGTATCTGGGTGTACTTACTTCGACCTACATAGAAACCCTGACCTCGAAATAATGGAACGTCACAAAAAACCCTGCTTAACTATTCTCTGTCTGCTTCTTTTGAAAGATACAGGCTTATTCTAGTAAAGCATCGACAACATTGTTCCAGTAGTTGCGCTGTCTAAATCGTTCCGAATGATTGGTGTTTGACTCACCTCGGACCCATGTTCAAGATGGGTCAGTGTATCAATGCTTTATCCCAATCGCAGTTGCTTCCTGTGTATTGTGTTATATTGCTTCACAGACTAGGTTTAACACACCGGCCTCATCTCCACAGGAAGAGGACCGTGCTCTACCACGATTTCTTTGCTCACAATTGCGTGTGCCCTCGGAACTCAATATAAAAAGCTAAGTGTTTGACAAGATGTGTTCACGAAGTCCTCTGTTGTTTCCAAAACAAGCTACCGCCATTGTTGAACTTCTCTGGGGACTGGTCATCTATTTTCGCAACTCAAGTGAGGTGTGATGGTCTCAGCTTTTTGATCACCTTTTACATTTTACGAGATGTTACAGGGCGCTCGAGTGGGCTGTGAACAGTGATATAGAATTTCCCCCAGGTACTAGACTTTGGTACTTGTAATGCAGACTTCATCGTTGTAATCTACAGTGCTTTCCGCATGGTTTGAGATGTCCAATAGTTTAACCACAAGTTTTTATGACAGAGCTGACAGAACTTTATGGTTGTTCTCGTAATGCTGGGTGCCACCAATGCCAAATTACACGTCTTAACTGATTGTTCGAGTCCAATTACCTCGGCCACACCCGTTCTGATTAGGACAGCCTGAGATTATCCAACCCACACGTCACTTCATATGTTTCATGACAGCAGACTTATTGTGTGTAGGCTGAACGTCTGTTTCACCGTTAACGATGGACCGTCGCAGAAAGTCGAGTTCACTGACTTTATGAATTTAACCAAGATTTCGCAATGGGGTAGTTTCAAGTGTAGCGAAAATCCGGCTGCCGTTTGCCAATCGCTATCTGTAATATGTCGAGTGTACATTGCTTTCGTACAGATGGCATTTCACAGCAGCGTAGCCTAATTCTAAGCAGAGGACACTAGTAAAATGTCTGTTATGCAACCGGCGTCTTGTACAATAAGGGTGCCAGATTATCCACAGATACTTCTCGGAGCTGGAAACGGTGACGAGAGTGACGGTTTAGTAGTGACAAGGTTCTTTTGGATAGAAATGATGCGACCGTTGAACATAATAACATCGCTTTATAGCTTCCGTTTCTGCATTTATTCGCGTGCACCGGGTGCTAGCATACGCCCTGAGTTCATAAAACTTGGGCGTCAACGTGTATGACTTTATGTTTGCACGAGGTCTAGTTGAATGTTGGTCTTCATAAATAATATTACATGGTCACTCCGTTTACAAAGTCCATAATCAACTCCTCGATGCGACTTTACTGTGAAACTACCGGACGTTTGGCTGAAAAACTGTTAGTTGGTTAAAACAGCGTCTATTTTTTAAATTGTTTATCAACGTTTGCTTAGTTTTAGCCATCATGAAAATTTTGGCTGAATTACTATTCACCCGGCGGCTTCCGAAACTGGGTGTATAACTAGCGCAGTTTAGACCGCTCTTGAGTGGATTAGAGCGCTGAAGAGTAGTAGGCATCTGCTGCGTATGGTGAGTCACGTTGGTGAAGATCGTGTCGTTTGTTGGGCTTTGGGGCTCCTGTGACAAGCGCGTATGGAAATATTCGCATTTCCGAATACGAGCCCCAGTTTTTTCTTTTGCAGACACCATGTAGAATGATAGATGCACGCTCTAACTAAGCATTTACCATAGCTCTCAGTTGACTGTGAACTCATTCGGTTAGATCATTTGAAGCCGGGTGGTGGGCTGTCGTGTGAAGATTGTCGCCACCTAGCAAACTGCTCAGCTCTGAAAACAAGGCTTATGTGACCGGAACATCGGAAAAAAATATCCACGTTCAACACAAATTTTGGCAACATGTCCTGAGGAAGTGTCGCTTATTAGAACAGCATGAGGCCACTTAATGCATCGGTCTGCATACGTCAATGAGTGAAACAACTGAGTGGAGGTCTTGGCCCAAGTTCAATATGAACATGCTTAACGCAGGCATCCGGAGATGCGAAGTTATCCGATGCGTTTACTGTGACGATGGCTA
Organism: Paragonimus heterotremus; assembly: GCA_013368495.1. NCBI lineage: Eukaryota > Metazoa > Platyhelminthes > Trematoda > Plagiorchiida > Troglotrematidae > Paragonimus > Paragonimus heterotremus. Next base: position 17,766 of record LUCH01007546.1, on the reverse strand, counting down.
ATTTTCTTTTGGTACATCTGGCGTTATTTCCCTCCCCCCCAGAACGAACATTTGTTCAAAGTTTAGAGTGTTCTAATCGGACGCAGGTGAGTTAATTACACGACTGATGATCTCACGAAGCCACCAACCGAGATGTTGATTGCAACAGTAGATAATAAACGGATCTAACTGTGACAAATTCATTGACAATAGAGGGGTTAAATCGCTGTCTTAACAAGTTTTCATTTCGGACGCTTGAGAAAGACTCGCATTTTAACTCCTGCTTATTTCTTCTGACTTCGAGTCTTCCAAAATTTGTATACAATCCTATGCTCCGTTTTGCCACAGTTGCTGTTTAAGCTGAAACATTGCAACGGAATCGATATTTCGCCGAGTCCAGTGATGTGCATTTCTGTATGTGCTATGTGACACATCGAATATTTGCATCTTATCTTGGTCAGGCAGAAATTCCAGTCGAGCCCCTGCTTCTATGAATACTTTGCTTTACGGGGCCGTGCACAATCACCCGGGAGCTGATTGTGGGGTCGTACTTGAATGCTCCACGATCCACCTAATTTCACTCGTCGCGTAATAGTCGAAAGGAGTGTCATTCATTTGGATGAAATGATTATGCGAATATAAAAGCGGCAGGTCAGTTGCGAAGGTTACTGAATAGCCATTCGAGCCCGTTTCAGACGGAAATTAAAACTACTGAAACCAAGCAAACATGGCAGCAGCGTTGCTCTTGGTTCACTACTATACTGAATATGACAGTCGTAAGTGATTAGGTTCTCGAATGGCCACCCATTCTCATTGATTTTATTTTCTGACCGGTTATGTGCACATTTGGCTACAACAACTGGTCGCAATTGAACTTTTCACTTGCAATGAACAGTTGAAGAAGTGTGTTGATTGCTTACCAAAATGAGGCCAGTTGTATTTATTTTATGTGCACAAAACTTAGGATGCACGCTGCTTTTGGGATGCACTGTGAAGGCGCACATCATAGTATGTTCACCGTCTGCACGATCCAATACGATTAGTCTTTGTTCCGGGTGATCTAGAAAACAAACTGTTGTGGTCTTAACGGGCTGTCAGTTGGAGGTACAGTGATTAAATAACCCATAGTAAGAACCTGAAGACCAATTTTTCTTCAAAAAAAGTATATGGGGGAATGCGGTATAACTACATGCACTTACTGTTCGCCATGCTACTTTATCACACCGTTTGCGTGCTGAGTTATTCTGGTTTGATGGCTTGCTTTTTATGCATATAAGGTGGCTTTCTTGCCTGTATTGCTTTTATTTCGTAGAAAGTTCAGCGGTCTTCAATGATTTATCTGATGCCGAACATGCCCGTTCCTACTACGTAGAAATTGATCTGTCTGGCTTGTATGTGTTACTGCATGTGACGTCTTGTTTTACCAATGACAATCGAAAGATACTACAAAGTGGTAATGAATGAATAATGTCACAGTCTGATGGGTCGATGACTTCTCATATCTCCTGGTGGTGTATGCTGCAGAATTTCGTCGACTTAAGCTACCCCACCTCGAGTCCCTTACTCAAAGGTCTGACCTGTGAAACAACAGGGAATATGGTTTTGTTTGGAGACCCTACCCGGAGCCACTGAATCATTTGGTAGTGTGTGGTCTGCCTAGCTCGCAAGCACAATGAGTAAGACAATAATGTTTGAGTGTGGTCGTGGCTGCGCGTAGAAGACGTTTTTGGAGCTACTTCAGACTGTTAAATTATACAGAAGGTTTTTCAAACGTATTGAATGGTATGCCGGTGGTCATGGTCAACCGTTGGACGATCAGAGTGCCCTTTTGCTTTATGGTCTCTTTTGTAGCTCTTTTCTTTGCTTGGAAGACAGTGGTGCCGCAGCTATAAAAATCGTTCTGGATACCTATAGGGTTGTGCCCCACAAACTAAGCATTCCTTCGCGGTCAGTAGTTCGACATACAACCCTGTAAAATTCTTTTCGTCTATCTTCTTTCTGGACCGTCTGACATGGCTGTTGTATCTGGCGGGACTGAAATCCTAATGAAAATAGCCCTCCGGCTCAATGCAATGCACAAGCTTGGCAGAATAGGTCAATCGTTCACTATAGTATATGTCCGCATCGTTTTACCTGTCGAAGACCTCTCAGTGGACATGTAATAACATCAGATGGACATCTCTGCATATATTGCCTCGCCTGGTCTATCCCCTCCCAACGGTTCTGTTAGAATATCAAATGTCCGACGTATTGCCATAAGCCCCAAATCTGTCACACTACAACAGTTGTCGATAGTCAGAATTTTCATTGCAACCGTTTAACCAGTTTCAGATAGATACACGGGAAACCTATTGCCTGGTTCACCTAAACGTCACAATGTGGAGGCAGACGATGGTAACATCAAAGATGGATAAAACTCAGGGGGACAAGTTGTTGCACCGGGACCGCCGTTGCCTTCGACCTTTTACCAACCACATGTCAGTGTTGCTCCTAAAGCCCCAGTTCGAAAACTGCCAACGCCCTACAGAACCGAGCTCTGGTTAAAACTGTCGACACCCGAACTACATCAGTCACTGGCTGTTGCGTCCAGCTTAGTTGAGATCGTGTGTAGGCGGCCTGCCACAACAGCGTTGTTCTAACTGCTGATACGTAGTCAGCTTGCTAAACTTACGTGCTCCGGAGTCATGTCGTTGTCTTTACTGGATTGTCATCACGTACATCACCACGGAGATACCGTCGATTGAGAACAGACAGTTTTTGAACAGCATCCTCACGAACAGGCCAAGTAATACGATCACATTGATGACCTGAGTGCACTGTGGTACGTCAAGGGTTACTCTCACACCTACTCTACACTTATTATGAGCTAACAAATGTTACCCGGGCCTGAGTTATTCGATTGACAGTTACATCATAAAATCCGCCCTTGCTATTGCAACAACCCGGATTATCAGACTTCCAGGCCACTCCCTATTTGCCACCAGTATGGTGGTACAGGCTCCCACTTGTTTGGGAATCAGGCCTTGCGCTCCATTGAAGTAAAGTGCTGTTTGAAACGTGGAGACGAGACTGCCAGTTTATTCACATACTGTGTTGTCTGTTTAGTGTCAGATTGGGACGAACATATTTTACGTGTAGGTTGTTATAAGGGGTTTTAGAAGGTATCGAACTGTGCGGTAACTATTTTTACAAAGTACATTATGTTGTGAAATAACATCATTTGCATGAAAATTACTTGTGTACACTTTCAAGTACTAGGACGTATTCTGTTTGAACTTAGTATCGTTGAAGAGATTTGGTCCCCTTCAACGTCAAGAAGTAGTGGGAACCAAAGATAAAGAACTCGTTCGTTTCGTACCACTTGCACTAAATCCATTTCTTTCTGTTCAGGTCACTTACATACAATAGCTCGTCAACGACTTGTAGCAAGTGACTTCTCCCACTTGAACCAGATATAAGGGATCATTATTCAAGAGGACATGACTTAATATAGGCACTTGATACTTAAGTCTGTTTGTTCATCGTTATTATGAAATTCAGCCCATACATCCAATGAATAGTTGACCACGGCGCTACTTGACGGCTACGGATATCCGTTTCAGCAAAGTTGACTATAACTGTAATTTCAGAATATTCGAAATCATTTGATGACAAAACTGCAAGGGAGGAAAGCTAACGAGCAAGGTTTTATTAATGACATTATAACGTTTACTATATGAAAATAGTTACCAATTTTGAGGTTGATGCGTCATATTTCTTGAAATGGCTAAGGGACGTTTTCTACTGAAAATCCGCATGTTGTGCAGGGTACAGAAGGATTCCTTCATGTTGCTTCTCTGATCCAGGATCTGATGTTAAAAAAGAAATAGTAATCGGTTGCAAGTTTACTTTTTTTATTTCGATATCGATAAACTAAGTACGACTTTTCAAATTTGATGTGATTTCTCAAATGAATCATTTACACAGTTATGCTTTTTCTTGATTGTTTTTCACTGATAAAGGTTATCATCATCACCATAGACAGCAGTACATCATTGGTTCTGACTAATGCTTATCTGGCATAGAACCATGAAGAAAAAAGCAGGCCCTGGGCAGAAGATAAAAACAGGATGGAGCATGGGACCTGGTTGTCAAGAGTAGCTCCGCCAATATTCAAACATTCAGCATTAAAGTGTCTACACCTTGCACACAAACAACCGAGCTATAGGTAAGAGTAAATCGTCATCAGCCAGACAGCTTCCTCATGGCTCTCACTGTCCCGCGTCATTAAGTGCACTTAATTCACAAACAACGACAACATTCGCGCCACTGAACTTGTTTAACCACCATCTCATCCAACGTTTCCAGCCTCCGACTTTGTGCGTCACGAGGTTCTCTTCCTGGGGAACGAACCCGACCCAAAATGGCCAGCTTCTTGTTGAACGACTTCATTTCTGTGTGCTAGGTCATCATCTGTCCAC
>LUCH01007546.1:0-11013 GCA_013368495.1 Paragonimus heterotremus | reverse complement strand
CACTGTGTTACTTGGAGACCTCCGTGGGCTTCCCAACCGTTGACACAGTTGGATCATATAGCAGTTAGTTACAGGTGGCCCCACGCTTTCAAGGACTGTCGTGCCGTTTGGAGCAACCACCTGGACTCGGACCATGCTATTGTGCGTACCCGTTTTGTTTTGTCATTTACCCAGGGGGTATACGCTCGTAACTGCAAGGTACTTAACCGGCATTCGAGCGATGAGAGTGTAAACAACGCTTACCAGGAGGCGTTGGTGAACAACTTGCTCAGTTCGAATCAGAACACTGGGAACGGACTGCCGCATTTGTAAAAGCATGTGAAGGATCTGTTCAGTTGCGACAGAGCTGGATTTCAATCACGTCGATAAACCTCATGAACAAGCGTCGCTCGATCCCACTTGGTTCTGAATAGGATGACGGTCACCGAGAACCTAAACGCAAGCTGACTAAAAGTTTTCCCAAAAATCGTGAGCAATACTTGGTCAAACAATCGGAAGAGGTGGGAGAAGCCTTTTTACCTGGGAGTAGCAGAAGGCTTTTTTCCCTGATCCGTGGTTGTTATTATCATCATCATCATAGCAGCCATGAGCCTGACCATAATGTGCTGAGGCTCAGCCCGCTGAACACCTCAACTGACGTGGAATATCCTAGAAGAAAACGCTACTAGGAAGTCTGGAAATTAATAAAAGAAGGTTTAGCGGAAGAACTAGAAATGGTATGGATGCAGGCACGCCATCGACTGCGACACACCGCCGTCTCGGATAACGTCTCTAACCAGCGGTTTGAGTGATCACGAGGACCCCAGCCAGGCAGATGACACCTACACACTCTGCTCACCCGTGGTAGTACTGGTCGTGGAATCGGTGTAAGTGAGACCATCTGTGAAAAAGATGGTTCACTTATCACCAGTTAATCTCGCCGACTTGACAGATGAGCTGAACATTCTGAAGAACAGTTCAGCTGGCCTCAATCTGATCATGTCGACGACGGGACCCGAATAGTCAGTTATTGCGTTCCAGACTGCCCTCCATCGGAAGCAGAAATGGTCCTGGAGCTCAAGTTATTGAAGTGTGATAAGTCTCCTGATCCAGACCTCTCTGTTTTCAAAGATGGTGGGGAGAGGTTGATCTCGGAACTGACGAAACTTCTCCAGATAATCGGAGATTGAAGAGGTACCTCGTGACTGATGCTCATCATTAGTAATTCCCACTTTCCAAAAGGGTGCCCGATGTCTAGGTGACAGCCGCAAAGGCATCAGTTTGGTGTCTGTGACGTTCAACTTACTCACTAGCCTCATTTCACGTCGTCTCACTAAGCCCAGAGGAAGTCAGATACTCGAAGAACATGCAGGATTCCGATCCTGTCGGGGGTGCGTTGATCACATTTTTACCTTGCGACGGATCTTATAACATTGACACTGTTGCAAACAGCCGATGGTCGTCTTCTTTTTTGACCTGAAAGCTGCATTCGATTCAGTTGCTCGTAACGTTCTCTGGGGCCGTCTTATTCGAGAAGGAATTCCAGGAAAATACGTGAATTTCTTGAGACCACTGTATGCTCACTCTGCAAGCAGGGTGACACTTTATGGACAGCCGTCTCGGGCGTTCATTACTTTTAGTGGTGTTCGTCAGGGGTGTCCGGCTTTTTCCTTCCTGTTTAATTTTGTTATAGACGACATTCTGGAAGGTGCGCTTCAGGAACCTAATGGGCTTGATGTTGAGCTTCTCCTTGGCGCTAGGTTGACCGACATGGAGTATGCGAATGAAATCGTTCTACTTAGCCTCTCTGGCGAAGATATGCTGAACAAAGTGAGTGACCGAGCTGGTTTGTTTGGAATGCTCTTCGCACCTTCAAAGTGCAAAGTGCTGCTTCAAGACTAGAACATTTCCACTCCTACTTTCTTCATTGTAGGTAATTCGCTTGAGACTGGACAGTTCCACATATTTTGGTAGCACCGTCTCGTCAGCCCTTAATATTGCTGATGAGATAGCAACAAGGATAGCAAAGGCACGAGTTGCCTTTACCAAACTGTGGCATCAAAAATACGTTCGTTTGTCGCTGAAAGGAAGACTAATACTGTTCGTTTACGTTCTGTTTTTTTGCTCTTTTATTTGGAAACGTGGCCTGTTCCCAAGAAACATGTCAACAAGCTTGCTGTGTTTGACCATTGTTGTCCCCGCCAATTAGCCCACATTGAATGAGCTGATCGTGTGAGTAATGTGGCCGTTTGGTGGCGCGTATTCCGGAACACTGGGGACGCGCGATCAATTGGTCACCTACTCACGGTACACAGCTCGCGATGGTTGGGTCACGTACTCCGTATGTCATCTGATCGTTTGACGTACCGGGCATTATATACTGAGACTACCAACAGTTGGGTGAAACCACATGGTGGTCAAGCAACAACGTGGTCATTAAATATGTAGACCTTGACTGCCTGGCTGGGGTCCTCGTGATCACTCAAACCGCTGGTTAGAGACGCCATCCGAGATGGCGATGTGTCGCAGTCAATGGCGTACTTGTATCCACACCATTTCTAGTTCTTCCGCTTAGTCTTATATTAATTTTAAAACTTCTTAGTAGTGTTTTCTCCTAGGATATTTGTGGTGATTTTCACTGAACCTGTTTCTCATTACTGTTGTTTTATTACATTATTGACAATAAACGGTACATTTACGCTCGAGAGATAAATTACCTGCTTCGCTTAGTTCGGTTATTACCACTGCGTTAATGCTCTGAGGTTGAGGTAAGTCAACTACTTGATTTATGTTCTTCTGGAACGATCACAATATTCCACGCCACTGTTGATGTGAGCTGCGGCCCGAGCCACAGTACCTTCTGGTCAGGCTCATGGGTGCTATGATGGTAGTGGTGACCTATGACTAACAGCTATGTGATCTGTCTGATAACACGTGTAATTCGGAAGAGGTGGGCGCGATGTTTAACAATGCCGTGCACGATGTCTAGAATTAGTAGTGGCTAAAAGCAGCTTATGATCAGGGCGCAGTCGCAACAGCCGCCCTTCATTATTCCAGCAATGTGGTGCCAGGCCAAACCTGCCACCTAAACGAGACTACTTCACCAAGGCGACCGAACTGGGCGTTTATATCTCAAGTCGAAATGACTATATCAGAACCTTGTGTCGGCCGAAGGAGATCGGCCAGATCCGAGTAAATGGCTTCCTTGTCACCGATGTCACTACAGGCAGTTGGGGGCGTAAACAGACACTGAAAAGATTTACAAGGATTTTGCATCTGGAGCTACCCTCAATAGAACCTGCCAAACGGACAGTACTGTCTACTGCTGACAAGAATACAATCTACCAGTTCGGTTGTGAACTTCTAACTGAGGACTATACCTGCTGTAGCCTGACCGGTAGTGGTGGTCGTGGAGTCATGCGAAGTGTATAACCAGTTCGACAATTTGGGTGCTGTTAGTTTCATACCTGGTCGTTAAAATTCAAAACCGACATTCAGCGAGTCTAAGGTTCTTACCAGCGCGGTCTGCTGACCTATCTGTTTTAGAGTGCGAACCCTGGGAGCACCTGTGATAGTTCGCATTCTAGGTCTAAGCATAGAACAAGGAAGGCCTGTGGCTTGATGATAAGAAGTGGGACTTGCGGGGCCAAGGTTACTACGATTAACTGTGTTGTGGGATCTGCAGGGTAATTATTAGGAAAGGGGGTCGAAAGTAGTCTGGGAGCTAACTTTGATAGGACATGAGATAGGGGTCAGCATTAGCATGTTCTCGCTCATCCACTCTGCTGTATCCAGCAGATAGGGCGACCCGGTTTATACTGCGAAACGGCCGATGCAGTATGGAATACTCGTGGTTGGTTGATTCTTATGGTCTCATATCGGTTGAGATTCTGCTTGGACGCTCATACCTGATTCATCGGTATGTTATTGATCGTTTGTCTTGGGTTATCCATTCCCGACATGCTTGTACCATTTTGAACAAGTCAATTCACTGTACTCGGTGGTTTGCTAACTCGTGTTCTCATTAACCGAGCGGGCGACCTCACAACAGATAAGGACAAACTAGGACGAAACATGCATACAGGTACACCACGTGTTAGGTAAACAAGACCATGGCAACACGGTAGGTTACCTCAACCACTTTTGTGCACATAATGTCGGCTTGTGATGTCGGATAAGTGTCGCTGCGCAGAAGATCATGATTCGCGTTTCGACTGCGCAGCACCAGTTATGCCGCAAATCAGCGGGTAGGTGTCTATGTAACAAAACTAACACTTTTTTCCGGAAAAAGGTATCAACCTTCCCTCAAATTCCAACCTTGAGGACCGGGAGAGTGTGGTTTGTCAGACCTCTACCTATCAGCCTGCTTGGTATCAGCGACTCTCTTGGTGTGATCGTCACATCGTCCAGTTTATCCAATTCACGTAGAAATGTAAAGCATGGAACTTTCTAGTTATTAGAGGTTTGTCGAAATAGTTTCTTCAACCTGGTCTAAATTGCAATTTTACTGATTTCTACATTTTTATATTTTGCTTACCTTCAGTTATCAGTAAATACAAAGGTGTATGTTGACTATGTTAGGTCAGTTCTGCTTTATGGTTTAGAACCGTGGTTTATTCCTAATGAATATGTGATCATATTTCCGTTTTTCGAGCATCATTGTCTCCACATCAGCTGTACAATACAACTGTTCACCGGCGCCCATTTACAAACGACTGGTCAAATAATCATACTGTACAGTGCGCCATGCTTGAAGTACTTTCTCCGTATTACGTTTCGCCGTTTACCTCAGTTTATTATTTTCCGGGGCCACCGGTAGTTTGATAAAACCATAATGAAGTCGAGGAACAATATAGGCACAAAGTATGAAGTTCATAACTGTTCCGTTGAGTGTAGTCGCCTTTCCGGTTAGGGATTACTCACATCACTAGTTAGAAATGCTGTCATACTTGGCAACATGTCACAATCAACTGCTTGCGTTTATCCGCATCATTGTGAATTTGCCATCGTATTTTATTCAGTTTTGTTTATGCCTTCTTCTGGTAACGCCTTCTTCTACTGTTTTGAACACTGCTTCGCACTACAGCACCATTTGGTCAAGATAATGGTCGTCGGTAGACGAATAACAGCTGAATGTTTCTGAAGGCTGTATTTGGTAATTTTTACTTTATGAAGAGATTTTTCTGTGCGCCGTCATTAGCCCACAGATTGTGAGTGGGCCACCTCTAAGTGAGTTTTTATTAAATACCGAGTTTAAAATTAAAGGCGGATGGAGCAAGACCACCTGATAAGTAGTGCAGGACGTGCGCAAGGGTGTCCTGTGGTTCAGACATAAAGCGGCTAACGTGCGTCGGCAGAAATCTGTGGATAGAGATACACTAGATGGTTACTGGCAGATAATCCGACTATCTTTCTGGGTTATCAACTGATTTAACCTCTTTTTGTAGTATTGGATGCTAAGTTAACCCGGTCTGGCGATGTGGTGTTGCTTGGAAGGCAAGAAGAGCTAGGCGGAAATCGTGGTAGGTGTACAGACTGTCAGAGAAACACTGGCTTTGGTACAGACGATTTGAAAATGGGACGAACAAATCCAAAGGCATTGACGTCTCGTACGTAAAGTGGACTCGGGAAAGAAAGATAATTAGTTGCATAAGGAGTTCTGTTACTTTGTGCTGCCGAAAACAGCCATCCAAGTTGCTGCAGTCTATGCTAAAAATGAGTTGCGAGCAGAATGCACACATAAGTCAGCAACAGTTCACTTATTGGGGGATGTTAAAGTTACCGGAGAATCTGCATGTACCGATACCTACAACTTGTCCAAGATGACTGAGGTCATCGTCAAAGTGGGCAAAGTACAGGGGTAGCTGTCAGGACTGGACAATAATAAGATTGCAAACTCAAATGATAAACATCTGACAATTTTACATCCAATAAGTCCTACCTTGACCTGGCCATCCTCTAAGCCGCTGATTCTTCCATATCACGCCACCAAACTGCTGGAGGACTCGAAAGAGGCGACAGTGGCGTCTGTTCCCAAGAGTGGTGAAGGAGGACGCGTTAGAGTATAAGCCTTCCAGTTTCACTCCCTTATTCGTAGAAATTCTGCATAAAAATGGGTTAGGGTTGTTCAGTAGGTTACCGATAACTGTCACTTAGCGATTATGTTTGACAAATTATCTCAACGACAGAGCAACAGGAGAGTGCTAAGGTCTGTTACTTCGACTTCAAGACGACGTTTGATTTGGAAAGTCACTGTCCGCTGCTCTTGAAACTGAGAACCCTCCATATACTACTGGAATGCTAGCTTGGTCTGTAGGTTTATCACAAAACCTTGGATTTTACATGCAAGTTGTGATAGAAAATCTCTGTAGGATAGAGGTAACCAATGGGATTCCCTGGAGGTTAGTTTGGGGACTCCTGTCTCTTATTTGTGTGAATGATCTACCACACACACACCAGGATGGTATCATGACTGCAGATTATTCCGCAGAAATAACAATGTGGCAGGATATAAATGGACTTTATAAGTGAATTGCAGAATGAGGACTTTCCTCTAACCCAGTTAAGCGTAGACGGTTGAGAATGACTAAAATCATCAGACAACCTACGGTTACTGGGAGATCTGGTGCTATACCTAGAGGTCGGGATCACTGATTTGAAAATGATAGACCAGTGTCAAAATGTTGTTGGTGAAGCGAATCTGATAACCCCTCAGGTGAAGATGACGGTAATGTCTAGAGACTCCATAGGCTTGGTTGCCCAGTACAAGGCGACTGCACAGCTTCTTTCAGAGTACTGCATCCACTCTTGTGACTCGTGTATGAAAGATAGTAGTAAACGTTAACGATAGCCTAGCACAAATTTACAGAGGCTTTTGCAAAGTTCAGGATAGATAACCACTTCAGTGAGCTGAAACTGCTATCTGTTCTCCATGTAGACGAACCGCTTCAGAGACGATTTTGTCGAGCCATTAAGGATAGTAACGGAGTTCCACTTAAAGGAGAACAACAGATCACGCTTATTGTCAGCATTTGTCAAGAGTCAACTGTGACCAATGCAAGAAGAAACCAGGCCAAACTTTTGAGTTAATTTATTTGTATACAGAACGTCAGACACGTGGAAGAAACTGCCTCCAGAAGTGACCGCGGTTGAGACAGTTATAAGTTTCAAATATAACTACCAGCTGCCGGCTTGAAATTGTATCCATAGACTGATGAAATAAACATTCAAGAAGAGTGACGGATGCACATGCTTCGTACTGACTCATCAGTAATGGATTCCTAGTAACGCGACTCTTTTTTTGACATTAGGCGATTATGGAGGGGAAGTGGGACAGGAATGGTCACTAATTTCACGGCAGGATAAAGTCTATCAACCCTTGTTTTTAAAAGCACAAGGTCGGCTTCAGTTAACCGATTGCAACCGCCTCAACAACCATTGAATCCCATTAAACAAAATTTGTTAAAACAAAGTCTAGTTGGTCGAATTCAAAAGCTACGTATGCCATCAATCAAGGGAGATCAGCCTGTAAGCTCTACCCCCACATCGTGTTTGTCAATTTATATGTAACTGCGGAAAACTACTGAGATATACTTGGTCTACAGAGTGGAGGAACATTCATCCAAGTGAGTACAGAGGTCTGTGTCACTAGAGATCGGCAGTGACGTTGAAGCATGCAAACAATCAAGGTATGCAGTCACCAGACATGTTTTGATCACTGGCCAAGTTATCCGCCCAGCCTACACATTCAGCGTGCTAATGCATCATTTAAGTCCAGGATTCTTGTGGTTTGCTGAGGCGGTCGCGATTAATCGACTGAAGCGAACCATGTGTGTTCAGGAGCAATTGCTTGTCGAGTTGATTCTACTTTGGACTTAGTAACCTTTCCTGATCCACTAGCTGACTATCCACTCTCTCGCATCCTCTTACTTATTTGGTATTAAGAAAACCGATCAGTGTGAATTTGGTGCTGATAAATCGATGCGAAATGTTCCAATTTCTGAACGAAATTGACAGCTTCAGAATGGTGAACGACGAGACAAGCGGGAGGTCTATTAGCAGTTCCCCACCCAATCTGAGATTTTGAGTCCCATAGCCCTATGTTTAGCTTTTACCTCTTCACTGGTTATCTTTCCCGGTTTTTTTTTCATTTGGATTACCATTGCAAATTATCGATAGTGTTTGCAGCATAGGAACTTCTAATTCCCAACGGTATTCCGATTCCCTCGAGTACAATTGAAACAGCTTGACACGAACACCGACAAGGATCCTATGCACCACTGAACTAAAATAACTATACATATATGTGTATGATTTTTCTTGCTTCTCAACCCTTATTATTACAACACAAGAGATAGCTGAATACTACCGCGAAGGTACTGCATTGTCAGTCCTGCAAATAACCGATGATCGTAAACCTTTCAGACGTGAAGGCTGCTTTCGATTCGCTTGTTGGTGACGTTCTCTGTAAATGTCTTCCTTGTGAAGGGATTTCAGATAAATACTTGAATCTGACAAAACCTTCGTATCATCACTCCGAAAACAGAGAATGTATAGGCAACTATCTCGGATGTTCGCTACCTCCGTTGAAGTTTGACAGCAATGTCCATTTCCTCTATTCATATTCGAAGTTGTCGTGGACGACCTTCTAGAAGGTGCACCAGGGGACCCCGGTGTGCTTGATTTCGTTTCTTTTTCTTGCTAAGTTAATTACGTGAGGTGTGCAGGCGATATCCCATTCAGTCCCTCAGCCAAAGGAATGTAAACTATGCTAAATAAGTTGAAAAGCTGAGTTCTATATATGGAACGCTTTTCGTACTTTCAGATTCTTACCTCAAACCTGCACCCTGTATTGAAGGCTATCCGCTTGAGACGGTGACCGTTTTTCACACTTGAGTAGTATTAACTTGTCAGTTTGTTCCACGACAAATAAAATGGCAATGCAGGTGTTGCTTTGCTTAGTTGCACCATCCACGGAGTAGAATGGACCTTCGATTACTGGAAACCTGGTCTGTTCACGACGAAGACATCAACAGACTTGTTGTTGGTGACTGTCGTTGTATCCGCTAGTTAATTCACATTAAGTGGATTGATGGCCTGCGCTATGCGGCCGTTTGCTAGTGCCTATTTTGACATGCTCTCGACGATCAATCGACCAAATACGTTGCACAGTATCTGATGGTTTGACTACTTGTTCCACATGTTACCTAGGCGTTTCCCTCAGTAAACATTATTTACTGAAACCGCCAACAGCTGGATGTGATCTCTGGGTGGTCACAATGACAGAATATGTAGCCACGATTATTCCGCTGAATAAAGTAGGTATTTGTCGTCTGCCGTGGCTGAGATCTCTGCGATAACTCAAACCGCCGGTTACAAACGTTATCCGAGATGGCAACGTGCGGTCAACAATTAATCACTTACATTCATGCCAGTGTTCGTCCTTAGTCCTTTTTTTATCCCGTTTGGTAAGATTTTGTTCCAGATTACTTCACGCATCGGCTGAGGTGAGTGGTGGCTCGGGCGCCACCACTCTCCGATCAATCTAACTTACGTCAAGGAAGGATGAACTAAACGGTTGAGAATGATTGAGAACCACATAGGAACCTAAACCCCTGCACAGTCAGAGCTGAGTAGAAATCTTCTGGCCTTTGCTGCAACCCAGTATGCCTTTCTGTAGGCACAACTACAAGAAGCTGAACATAATAACATTAAGTTCCATGCCCGTTGGCATTCAGCAGCAAGTTCTGTTCGTAAAAATACTGGACTAGCCTATTGTAACTGCGGTTTCATCCAATGCACTATGGTATTTCAGCTAAATCGATTATGTTGAAATGAATACGAAATTGACAATAATCAACCATATTATTGTTTAGTATGAGAGGTAAAGTTTACCGGGATGTCTTGTTATTCCTTTTGGAGAAATTCTTCTTGAATTTTTAATTTTCCTCTCACAAAGGTTGTGCAGAGAATTTTTTAGATCAAATCTTTCAGGACAGTCCATGCGCTCCTTTTCTCGTAGTTTTCTGTGTCGTATGATCAAAATCTGCGACTGGCATTTCTTCATTATACATAACTCTTTCCTTACAACTTTTTCTCTGTTCAACATGTCAGGCTTCTCGATTAGCTCCGAACTTTTTATATTATTTTTTATTGTTCTCGCTGCTGTCGGTCTTGCATAGAATGGCAGTCTAATTTGGTAGCTGTAGTCAGTGAAGTCTTGTGCAGAGCCTTCTTTGGATACCCTTCCGAAATAAGGTTAACTAATTTCGCTATGCTTACTTTTTCCTCGTGAGTGTTTCGTACAATTCAGTCAGCAGCGCATTTATTGAACCGAATTTACCATGAATAGCAGCGTCGACTAAATTTGGATTCAGGCTCAGATTTAGAGATGTACATAACTGGAAAGTTAAATTAATATTGATAACTACCTTCCTGATTAGATCCCAGTTACTAACTCTGGTATGTACTGAATTGCCATCAACGTAGTATTCTAGTTGCACTTTATTCGGGTAGTAACAATGTAGTATTTCGGCTACAATAATGCCATTCGCGACATAACTGCTAAATAATATGACTTATGTGCCATACCATTGTAGTTTCCTATTAAAATGCGATAGATTAAGACTTAACAGCCAACGTGCGACCTCCCTTGTAAGACCCGCCATTTGTAGTCACGGTAATTTTCTGAAGGTTAACTCATTTAGGTTACGATAATATTTTGCATTCGCTTTGACCTCAGTCGTGTTGTGATCAGTAATAGTTCGAAAAATAATGTCTGTAGACTGATGGAAACGCTTGTCTGTTCTTAGTTTTACCCCGTCTCCTATTTGTGAATGAAATGTCACTTACAATCCTGGACTGCGCCTGTTGACATCCTGACGCTGATGTGATCAGGAGGTTAGGCAATTCGCGTTTTCTGTCAAATCAGATGCGGTTGGTAGTGGTCTAAGGGCAGGGATAAAAGAAAAGAGATGACAAATCCTAGATGCTTTGGAGCAAGCAGATCATTTTTCGACTAGTGCAGTGGAGTTC
>LUCH01007544.1:0-19112 GCA_013368495.1 Paragonimus heterotremus | reverse complement strand
GATAACGACTGGTGGGATGCCATCAGGTCCAGGGTGGATTGTGGGTTTAACGGCAACCAGCTGTACCCGGATACTGCTAACCTCAATCGAAATGTTGCACAGAGCTTTTGTTGTTTTCAGTGGAATAACGGGTAATACGGCGCTCTCCACGCTAAACGCAGCAGCGAAGTGTGAGTTGAAGAGTTCACATATTTCAACTGGGTCATCAACAACTGTATTGTCTTTGAGAGTTATGACATTTGTAGGAGAGTCCCTCATGGAATTTCTCCGTCTGATCAGTTGCATTAATCTCATGCTTCTTTGCCCACGGTCAAGCGCAAGCTTTTCTTCGTTTTTATGACGCGATTTCGTTCTGTATTCTATGTGTTGGAACACATCGATCATTTGCACTATTATGGGGAAGTCCAGCTTTTTTCTGTGCATCAACTTAAGTGATTTAAGTTTGACAACCTCTTTTGCGGTTAGGAGTCTACCTTGTACATAGGAATCAATGCGTTTTGAATTTATGGGGGCCAGAATATTGATACAAAAGTGAAGTGTTTGATAAATTCCTCGGTTGGTACCTTTGGGTCTAATGTAAGAAAGGACGCATTCCAATTTAATTATCTTAGTAAGAAGAAAATGCTCCAATCGATGTACCTGATCGGACGGCAGAATACAACTGTGAATTTAATACCTGCACTGAGGTTAAACTGACATTTGATGATATTGTGATCACTTCCTGGAAATTGTTCCAAGACGGATATCCCTACGGACGAGATACCTGTAGTGGATATGAAATCCAAAATATGTTTCTGTTTGGTGGGCGCTAATACATGTTGGTTCCATCCATTTAGTTGAATGCATGAAAGAAAATCAGCCTGCTTTGCAGGAGCTGTGAATGAGGTCCAGGAGATATCTGGCATGTTAAAGTCATCCCCTATTAGTCTGTATTCGCAGGGTATGTTTGATACATGACTTACCACCCCTGCAATGTTAGCCAAGTCACTGCTAATAGCACTAGGCGAGTCCTGGCGAGAAACGTTTTTTGTCGACGAAAGCAGAGTTGATGATCTCTCTGCAAATGCTGTCAACAGCTTTTTGACAGAAACCAATTTGCGTTTGCGGTCGCGGCTAACGGTGGTTTTGGTGTCTCTCGCGAGGACACAATAGAGGCCGGTGAATAAATGTTTCGATTGGTCGACCATGATCATCCGTACGAAGAAAACCGTTTATCCATCGGGAGCTTGCGCAGTTGGTTTCTTCAGACAAACGTCTCTATGGACGAGTTGAGACTGTTGTTGAATGTGCTACTTCCTCACTTTTCAAGCTCACCGACGGATCCACGAACGTTGCTGAATTCACCAATGTCGTTCGTACTCCGAGCTGCTGAGCTCGGGAAAGATCCTCATTTTGAGGTGAAAGGGGTCTTAAACATTGTATCTCATCTTTGTAGCCTATTTTATTCTGCGCTGTTGATCCAGTCTCGACTTCCCCATCCATGGTTGATATTCACGTTGCACCCGGTAAGCCCTCGCATATAGAGAAGTTTTTGGTATATGCCATTTCAGAACTGAAAGAGTTGTTAGCCGAAGAATTCAGGCTGGATAACAGCGCTTTTCTTGCGAAGCTCACCACTGCCTTCATTATTTGTAATAAACCTACCAGGTTTTGTGTAGAATGACCCATCGGTCACGGTGGAGATTACGGCTGTGATAAATTTGCACGGAAAGGTTTGTACCAAAGTGACGAATTAACAATCCCCATTGGTGATGCTTCTGTGCGTACGGATGTCATGCTCTGACGTGATATGTTTACTCGGGCTTCTCCTTTCCTCGAGCTCTCACTTGATAAAATTGCCTCCTTCTCCGTTGATTATCTGCACTCCATCTCTCTAGGAGTCGCTGGAAAGTTAGTTAACCCGTGGAGAGGTGGACCCATTGGAGCGAATGTTCGTCTCCCAGTATCCGATGTTTTATTGGATCTTAACTATATGCTTCGACTCCGTAAGTGGTTACCACACGGATTTCTTTGGAAGTGTCGTGGTTGGAGCGACACAGAAAACCGGAGAACTACTGAGGGCAGACAATTTCTGCTATACACAGCACCCGTGGTCTTAAAAGAAGTCCCTGAGCAATTGTAATATAATCATTTATCAGCCTTTTTTATTATCATATACCTTTTATGTCGCCCGCCATTGTACAAGACTCATTTGAGCTTTGTCTGTGATCTCATAAAGTTGGGAGGGTCACAAGTTGAAAATATGCGTGTTTTGTGAGAGATGGTTTACAAAGTGCATTCTGTCGCTCATTTATCCGGTTCATTTGACGCATTTTCCTCGTTTCATTTTGAGTCTTCCATGTATTGCTTCATATTTACTTCGTATCTACAGAGGTTAACCCCACGAGGAAGGGTGATGAGGCAGGTGACGGATTGCTGCTACCCACGGCCCTCCGAACTTGGGTGAAGGAACCTGGAGACAAGGGAGCTGCAAGACTGCGAACTAGAATGTGTTCTGAAGACACTGTGGTAAAGTACTTATCCCATTATTACACTTGAAAGAAAAATTTCAGGCATCCTCTTCCGCTGGGGATTGAGGTACATTTTCTTCTCGCAAACTGTTTCCCTTGTACGATTTTTTATCATCCTGTTACTGTAACGTTATATATATGTACAAATTCCATTGTTGCAGTCACTTTCAATGCTAGATGATTTTAATGCAGTAACTTTTGGTTTCCACCACCAACAAGCAACGGTGGAAAACATTATCGTGCGGTGGGATGAGGGTGGGTTTTGGTGGGGTCACAATGGGACCATAGTGGGTGGAGGGGTGTAGGTGTGGGGGTAGTGGTGGAGTAACGGTTGGGTGAACGACTATCTGATGAGTTCAGGATGGTGCAGCTGTTATAGCGGTGGGGGGGAGAGTGGTGTGTACCTCGTTATCACCACAGTTTTAAAACGGTGGGTTGACGGAGTGATGCAAGTGGGAACCCCACAGTGAGCATCAACACCAGCCCTCCGTCACCCCACCGTCATCTCACTACGATCCCATCAAACCGATAGGGTGACGGACGGTTTTGCTGGTAAGGACGTTGTCCCAAAGTTTGTCCGTGAGTTTCACTGACATCAGATATGAAACTTGGAGGACAGTCTCTTCAGATGGTGATAGTAAAATATTGTAACAGGACTTGAATACGGTTTCAACATGGATAATTCAGTGGAGCTTGCCTCTAAACTCACAAAAATGCTCCTTTATGAATCTGGGAGATATCGGGGATGTCAAGGCATATCATATTGTGGGCCTCTTGTTAACACAGTGTAATACGGAACGCGACCTAGGAGTGCTGGCGTCAGACACTCAAAACACAGACTCATACAACGCGGACTTAAGTTAGAGCTAGAAAAATGTTTGGGGCTATCCGCCGATCCTCTTCCAAGGTGTCCAGGGGGTCCTTTTTCTTACTTTTCTCATCTCGTGCTCTTCCGAAAGTGGAGTGCGGTCACGCCACAGTGTTCTCCTGTAAACAAACTGAGGTATATCAACTCGGAAGAGTACAAAGGACAGCTACGCTTTTGATTGTTAGAATGAGAGGCCTCTCACATAACCGGCGGCTAGAGTGTCCGAACATGTACCCCAGAGTTACAGGCGACTCCGCGATGACCTTATTGTGATACACCGCAGTTCGCGAGGTGACATAAGCGGGGAACTCAGCAGATTTTCTCCTACAAATTGTACATGGGCTCGAGACCATCCTCCCCCAATTCTCGGGCAGTGACCGGTACGACTGCACTCTGTGTTTCGACAGTCTCGACGGACCGCCAGTGGTTGGAATGCGCTACCAGCGCAAGTGGTGTTAGCAACCAATGATGTGGCCTTTAAGCGGTTCCTAGATGTAATAATAATAGTATATTTCTCAACGCATCTGTGAGAAAGACGCTCGGATGAGCGTGGTCAATACACACATTTCAACGTGAAGCACATACTGTACACACAATTGTTAATTGTAAAACACACCAATTATGGGAATAATGTGACAAAACGGACATAATAATAAAGAAAAATTCCGGTTTGCGAAGAGGCAGATGACTCATATGCTTCTAAAACGATAGTTCTCAGAACTTTCAATGTTCGATTAAAAAATCCTGAGTAGTTACATCAATTATCGCTTCACAAGGTTAACGTTGGCCTGATGTTCAAGGTCATGCCAGAAAAAAGATTTTTCAGGATGGAGAAGATGAACAGTCCAAGAATTTCGCCATCATCCGATGTAGACGGTTCAAAAAAATATGCAGAAATTTTTGTAATGAAGAAGGAAGATAGGAGGGTCCCAATTGTCCCGGAAAAGTGAACGAGCCTCTGAAATCGACTCAGTTATTTCCTTAACACCGACGGAGTTTCACAGACCTCGCGGATCGTCCAACCAGTACGGGATTTTGGTTGTCCGGACGTTATGGAATGTTGTCTGGCGTTAGAATTTATCGTCGAATCGAGAATGGAAAGCAAAATTATGTGATAAACGGGAGAACGTAAAATGATCATGTGAAGTATGACGAATAATGGGATCTGATGTTTTCTGGCCAAACCTTTTATATAAAATTTATGGTTTTGTGTTAGTTAATAAAATATATATCTAACAAACAATTGTTATCGTATTGCGCGAAGAAAGAACGATTTCCGGCTTTTCCTAGTATATGACTCCAGCCGAATTCCGATGTCGATTTAGTATATACGGCCGTTTTGTAGAATGGAAAAGGTGTTCAGCAACACGGCAAGATTGCCAGGTGGTCTGCTAGGATAGAAGGAGGCACAGATTTATATGTAATCATATGAGGTGAACGAGTTAGCTGATTTAAATATATATTTCAAACAGTTTTAACGTGCACAGCTGTTGCATAGTAGTCGCTAACTATACACAACTGGTACTCATTAAGTATGGCGTAAGAGTGTTCCAGGATGATTTTGTTACTACCAACGGGGGTGTGTAGGATGTTACCATGTTTTGGCTATGGTTTTGTTGTTCAGCTGCAGGTTTTGGGCAGGACTATGTACAAGATCTATTCTGCTGGGGAAATAATAAGTTCCGAAATTGATAAATACCTCGAGTGGTGAAGTTGGCAGCCCTGATCAGTTCGAAGTGTGTGTGGCGTTGTATCATTTGGCATAGGTTTCCCCTCAGAGGTTTTTTGATTAGGTCAGATGTTTAGGTGTTGTTAGGTTCATTTCAAAGATATCGTCTTCAGGCAGGCAGAGTTTGAAACTAGACATGATGTTCCTTAATGTCAGGAAAGTTTCTAAGCTGCGTTTGAATTGATGTATATTCTCACTGGCTGTAATTGCATGTAGGAGTTTGTTCCAGATGTAGGTATATTTCACTGGGAAACATTTTGAACGCAGTTTTTTTACACATATGGTGGTGCATTTGGTAACGTGCTGGACGAAGGAGCATAGTTAACGACCTGCTTATCCCGGTGTCGAGACGTCCAGTAGGGAGAGACTCGCTGAGTCGGCTACTTCTGCCTTCTATCAGTGAACGATTAGGACGACCGACCTGCACGTTACACTTGATATACGCAAGTGCTCTGCGCGCTTTCTGCCTGCTGCGCTTTCGGTTGCCGCCGAGTGTGCTGAAGTCCACCTCACGTTCCCTCTCTCTCTTCCTAGGTGCTGCCCTGGGTCTCAGGTTAAACCGGAGCTAGCTGCCTATTATATTTCCAGAGATTACTGGACTAGTGAGGTTCCTTTTCAAACCCCGCCGCGTTCTTTTACTTGGATGCTTGTTAGTAATTCATTGCGACTGCTTTTCAGGAATGTCCTTTTGAATTGTTAGTGGACCGGGTCTAATCGCAAACCCACCTGTCCGTTACACCATAATATCGATGAAAGTGCCTTTTTCTATTTGGATTGTGCGCCTGTGTGTATTAACATATAGTTAATTCTCTGCATCCCAAATGTATAGCCTATCTATCTCAGACAAGAGCATGTCCCAATTCGCTGAAGTCTGCGGTGGTTTCTAAGTTTTTACATCACCTGTATAAATCGGCCACTTAGGCTGCATAGTAAAAGTTAGACGATCGATGAATATCAGAAACAGCACTGTTCCAGGGATAGAGCCACGAGGTACAATTCTAGCCACCAGAAGTGTGGAAAAATGGTCATCTTGAGCCTCCTGTCCAAGAAGTGGTTCTGCAATCAGGCTAACATTCAGCCTGTGGAACTCCACTGCCCTACCTTGGTTAACAGAATATCGTGATCTACCATGTCAAATGATTTTGCAAGTTTTGGGCAGACTGTATCCATCCCACTGCCAGGATCAACAATTTTGGCCCATGAGTAATTTTAAATTAACGAATCGGTTGCGCTCGGAGGTCATAAACGCAATTTATTAGGCCGAGGCACAAAAGATCGCATTCCCTCATGTGGCGTCGAATCTGTAGGTCAGTTGAGGTATCCACAACTGAAGTATAGCGGAGAGTAAACAATGGGTCAGGAGTTTACAGCACTTCTAAGTGCACCGCTCATGGGAGGAGACATCACGTAACAGTGCGTCCATATACCTGAGACGGTGCTCTCGTCTACTTAGTGGCTGCATACGGCATGCAGCAAAGCAGCCAAGGAGTCCGCGAATTTCTTGAGGAAACCGGCAGCAAATTGTACGGTCTAGGTGACCTACGGGTCTGTGGGAATCTAGGCTTTCCAAGGATAGATATATGAGGTATCGTGGTGTTTCTAGTGGTATCCGGGTTGCTAGTTGATGACGTACAAAACTGTCGCGGTGAAACCTCAGTTCGGATGACATACACTAGTCAGTTGCGTCGCGACAGCTTCAATTGCTTCGCTGTTGGTTTCGGTTCTTCCCTCAGTGGTCTCACTACTGGATTTGGGTTTGGTTGCATTATTTTCAAAAGACTCCCCTAATGAACATTACAGTTGTGTCTGATTGCCTTGATTATACGGCGCTGTTTATTGTGCGTGGTCCCCCCAGCTCCCTCGTGCTGTAACAGACCCCACGCCTCTCGTCTGACCACCGCGAGCTTCTGGATATTTTGCCAGAGCCGGTGATTCTATCTTCGGCGAACCAGGCCTTAGAGGTGTATACTCTTCAGATTATTGGTGAATAATAGTCAGTAGGGTAACCCAGTGGTCACTCAGAGTCACCAGTCGACCAGTTAACCAAGCTGCTTTTCGTAAAGCCTGTATTGGGGCTGGTTTAACCGGACAGTGATGTACATTCCGGACCCTGGTTACTTTTACCATCCGTGTGGTACTACACGGATTACTAAATAACGCACTGGCATGGTCGCGCAATCCAAGTGGATCAGTGCGTTACGTGTTGCCTACCAGCACGTGGCAGCACGAAATCTAATGAACATTTATTGAATGGTAGCCATCTCGCCGAAATCCGCATGCGTTCCGCTAGACCTAAATCCAAGATGAAGCTGAAGTATTTGATAACCGTAGAATAAAGTTCGACGATTGCGAACAGGGGTCAGAAATCAACAAGAAGACGGGTGAGATCTTCATAGTGCAATCATTTGAGAAGTTCTTTGTTCCGATAAGTTCCAGAACTTACGAAAGTCTCTAATTGTCATGGCGTTCAGAGGACGATAAATGACACCGATGGCGCACGTTGTACCACTGCCGTTGAGTAGGTAGCGAGGCACTTCGGTAGATTATCGCCACTCCACTACCCGGACCCTTCTCCTGATTATGGCGGAGGATTGTGAGTTCTCGCAAAGGAGAATTGCCACCTCTGATGTCCAGCAGCAGCCAAAACTCAGTGCTAGCAACTGCCTATGGAGAACAGTCATCGCAGAAGCTGGGCAGCTCCGATTATTCATTCCCCATACTGTGCACTAGTATATAAACATTTCTAGGAGTTTGTTATCAGGGGACGGCCACTATGAGGTGACCTGACAGACCTGGTTAGAGAGTTCACGCAGCTATATTATGTGGTTATCGGCATCTACGACACCGTCAGCAGTCCACTTTTTCGTCCTTCGATGAGGGTATCACTGATTACGGCAACCGACACAATGACTACCATCGGGTGTACTCACAGGATTTGATTTCCTGATAGCCTATCTTTAAGTGCGCGATCGATCCGTTTGTGTTAGCTGGGATGTCCACGCGGTGAGTGTGCCACGTGCTTACTTTATCTACTACTACTGTGTATGGAAGTAGACTGAGTGGAGGTATGCTGTGTATTTTGAACCGGTCTGTGTAAACAGAGTATACTATTCACCCCTTCTGTTATTTCCAGTCTGCTACGAACAAGCAATAATTGCTGGGGGTCGTGGTTCATGTCTGGACCCCATGTATGTTACGCACCTTTTCCTGACGTGGTCTCAGGGACTGATGATAGGTGAAGAACTGCATGCTTAATGCGTTCCGACTTTAGCTAATTCACTCTCGTTGCGGATACCTTCTATATAAGCCAGAGGCTGCTGTTACGACCTTTCCCGTATACTCTTGAGAGTCGAATATGACCCTCAGGCGTGCTGGAGCCCGGGATGTTTTTACGCTATAGAAACAGATGCTTTTTATTCACGAAACGGCGATATGAATATTCAGCTATGCCGTCCTGTCGGCAAGATATGAAGCATCAGGTTGAAACACTAGTTTACACACTTGAACGCATCTTAGAATATTCACTGACTGAGGATAGCACTTCAGTATTGTCCTAAACAGAGCTACATTTAGTAGGTTAACAGATGGATTCAAGTTTGTTACCATCCACAAACTTAGCTTTCGGCGGATTATGCTAAAATGGGTGACTCATTACCGACCTTCCCAAGTGAAAACCCATCATACGAGTGCATGGTATTCCAGGTGAACTAGTTGGACCTGTCTATGCGTATTTATGGTCCGCTTTCCCAAGTGTCTGGGTTCCGTATCGATAAGTTCATTATGTTCGTTATAGATTCAGGAGACTTTTGAGTTGTAAATGACTTGCTTATCTGTCCTGCGGAAGAGAACGTTAATAAAGTCATCCGTTGCCGGGTGTTCTGTAAGGACGTCAGAGTGTCGGAGTCAGTACTACACTGATCAAATTAACGACAGAGGGGGATTGAGATATTTCGATGAGTGTATGCAGATGAGTTGCTTAGTAATTAGAGGGTTGACGCCGACTTCCCACATTCATCACCGACTGCAGAATTGCCAGAACTGACCGCAAGTGTGGATTATGAATGTTTATGGCCTACGGGTAGACAGAACAGGCCTTTTGTAAACCTATGGTGAACTCACCTCTGTCGACATGTCCGCTCCCAAACCTACTTCTTATCGTTTATAGATACCATGTAGAACTTGCAATTATCATTCGCTGTGGATGGTGGAGTACCGAGTGCAATACAACCATTATTTTTACTGCTAGGTTGCGGTGGCAGTAAATTATAACGATATGTCATCCCACACAAAAACAACTAGAAATCAAGAGGATTAGACCCAGTTGGGTTGCGTCCTGTGTTATGTGCTGTTAGTCGACGTCACGTGCCGAAAGTAGTTTGTAAGGTAAATAAACATAGTGGTTTCACTAGATGAGTTTCCAAACGGTTATGCCGATAGAATTAGGTGGAGGAAGTCTCAACAGCCATGTGAGCTAAACAAGCAGACAAATATTTACCAAACATTATAGCACAAACTGTCAACTTACAATATTTTGTGTGGTGTAGCACTAGTTGGAGTACACAGGAGTGATCTAACGGAATGTAATACATCAAGAAGAAGTCCCATTGACTGGCTACTGAGCTACGAAATCTTAAGGTGAGCAACACGGTCCTCGAAAGCGTTGCGTTCGAATGCCCTACTCGACCGCTATTCTGGAAACCGTAAGGCGTTGTTCGTCATGTCGCGGCTCAGTTTTCGTCGGTAAACTGCTGAACACTGGTCGACGTGACTGGCGATCTACACTTCAGAGAGAATGTAAACCGGGGTGCCAAACGGCGAGAACGACGGGCAAAACATTTAATAACGTTCTCACTAGCCCTATCGGGGTGTGCAAAGGCAAAAGGCAAGCAAAAATATTCATCACTCACAGTTAATAAGTAACGAATGTGGTTCACTGATGAACGAGGTTTCCTAAAATCGGTCGACTGTCTTTCGAATGGTTGTGTGGATTTCATGAGCCCATCTTGAGCTGTAAAGACGAAAAGAGGTCATAATTCACAACGCGCTGAACATTCGGCAATAACGCTTCTAACATCTTCCACAGAAAAGGGAAGGTTGCTGATGCGTACAAAGCGGATAAACCGAGAAACGCCGAGACGACAGAGCGATCCGTGTGGTCCCTTCAAGTCGTTATCTGTTATTAGCATCCCGCAACAATTAAGTGAGAGGGCATATGCCGCTGGGTTATCTTCACTAGGTGGATACACAGCATAGAATTTGAATGACGACAGTCCCAGCTTTGAACGTTCAATTTTATCGTTCTTGACTTTCACTCTGTTGATGGCCGTAGATGAAGACAACAGAACGTTGGTCTGTAACAAGTTTAATATGGTTGCGAAGTAAAAAGTGCTTCCATTTTCGTACGGATCCTGCGACATCATACGTGGGACTGTACCGTTCATTGGAAGACAGACTACACGACAAGGTTACCGATCGAATGCTTTGATTATGAGTAGTTACGACTATCAAATTAGTGGCGTTTGTCTCGACAACCAGAGAGGTATCATACTGGATAGTAGAGGTTGTGGCCTTGGGTAGCTCGTATTTTGGAGCTTCAAATGATTCCCTGATTTCACTATTAGAAGGAAGGTGTTATGCATAACTGTGTTAATTTCTATCAAAAAAGTGGGATCCACCATGAATGGTGAGTGAATAATCCTACCAGTAGTTGCTGAGGTAGGGGAATAATTCTCGTAGAGGTTTTAGACGATCGAGGTCATCAACATGTCGGTGCCTAGGAGTTTGACTTGTTTGCCGGCGATAATGCTTTGTGACTCGCCGAAGGCCAATCCAAATTTCCTGGCCACGCCCGAAGAGTGACAGTCGGAACTGACGGATGAGTGATAGAGGAGTGTGCAGCGGGGCCGTCGCCTCCGATATATCAGGCAAACCTTTCGAAAGTGTTCCTCCGTTCCACACCCACTGCATAACGCACTTATAGTAGAGCACTTCAAACGAGGGTGTTTGTCATACCCACAAAACCTCTGCTGAAGAGATGAGGGCTGCCACATCAAGTATTCTAGCGGGGTTGGGGGAGTTTTACGAGACCTCGGTTTTGGCCGTGTAAGTGTTAGTTGGAGAGGACCGGTATAATTGAGACTTCTTCTCTGCCAGTTCAAGCGAACTAGCCTGATGGAAGACGGCCCTAAGATCCAACACTTTTTCCTAAAACGTATTTGCTGCTCAGCCCGAAAGCAAAATGGTGGTCTACCGCAGCACTATTTATGGCTTTTGAGCGGCCTTGTGCCTGGGCCACTCAGCGGGACAATCAGAAGTGAGCATGAATTCTCGAATGTTTGAGAAGTCTGGCGGATATTTCCTCAACATTCCTCAATGTGAAAAATTCACTCTTCTTGAAGAATAAGATGAATTTTTGAGGTGTTCTTTCTAACACTTCTTCTCTTGAACACTATTGGGATCGCCGCTGACGGGGATCGAGCTGCATTGGGCGGGCCGGTTTGCGTTTGTGGTCAGTCCATCGCCCTGGTTGTAATGCGGTCTGTCCTCTACTCGGTCTAGGGGTTGAAGTTGCTAAAGTATCCATCTCGGAGATTTGTTCTGTTGAGTGTCTGTGCTGGAAGGTCTCGAAAAGTAGGTCCAATTGCAACGGATTTTGTGCATGTCCAGTGTTTGAGGAATGGCATGGGCGAAGTTGATTCCGGTGGCACGCCTAGATCTCGCTTCCGACGTTGACATCCTAAAAGACCGCGCCATTCAGTTGCCTGACTTCTGCTGTTATCCAATGGAGGCGACCTTGGCGATAGCCCAGTTGCATAGACTAGATCGCCGATGGTGAATCCACATCGAGAGGGCCGCTATATACCTTCCGGGAGTTTTTTCACTGGAATCGTTGCATCAAACATTGTCCTCGGTTTGCGGTCCATGAGAGCCTCTGCAGGTGACGGTCCATTGGGAATCGCCAGATTCGGGGTGGTTCTGTGAGTGAGCAAGAAACTTTGCAGTACTTTTTCGGTTGGTCCCTACGTAATAGACATTAAAAGTGCTATCCTGAGTGTGTCGACGAGGCGCTCGATTTGATCTTTGGATTGTGGGCGGCATGTTGGTGAATGCAGGTGTCGGGTGGTAATCTGGATACCGAACGCTGTGAACTGGACCGAGGTGAACTGCGATCCTTTGTCCGAGGCAGTCGTCTCCGGGAGGCCATGTTGGCTGAAAATCCGTCGTAGTTTGTTGATGGTGGCTGAGGTTGTGATGTGCGTCTGCGGGACGACCTCAAGCCACTTGTAGCATGCATCCACCAGAAAAAGGTATACCATGCCGTCGACAAGTCCCGCGAAGTGCACTTGGGGGCTTGACCACGGATGTTTCGGGTCCTTCCATGGTTGAGGCTCAACGCGCGGCGAGTTCCTGGCGGTTTCGCGGCAGGTGATCACGGTGGTTGATTTGTTCGGATTCGGGCTTTCAATGGATGAAAAGAGGTTAGTGAACGTAAGAAACCAGTGATTCCACTCTTTGGGAGCCTTAACTGTGTTTGCGGTCGACGTAACACTTCAAGACGTAGGATCCTTGTCATGACACCAATAGTTAGACGACTGAATAAATCAGTCTCGACAGTCCAAAGCAACGATCCTGCGTCAGAAGCAAGAGAGTGAAAGGCCCCTATCATAGGCTTCATTAGTCAAAAAATCGACTTATAAAAACCGAAATGGAGAGCATCTCATTTGAAGGATGAAAAAAAATGTCAGAAAGTGTCAAGACATCTGGCTAGCCAAACATTGAGACAACGCTTGAACAAACTACTGAAGTGAACTCCGTGGCTGTCTACATGGCACCCCAAGGTTATACTGTAGTGACCTGGAGATAACTCCGTTCTGCCCGCTATACAATGCGTGAAATTCCTCCCAAAATCTCGGCTTACGTTGTACATAGGATCTCAAGGATCCTTGCCTGCCGTCTGCTAGGTGCATGCGATCGCTTTTGTTTACATGTTTGTCGGCTTATGCGCGCCACCGGCGTGCTGGACGGTCGAATCCCCAACCTCCTTGACTACCTTTACGTATCGGTGTCGTTTAGCGCTAATTCATACATATTACCATTATCGCATAATATGCTTTCGTCTCCCGTACTAATTGTTTTTTTTTCGCGCCTGGTAGTCGTTGTGTATACCTAAGAAAGCGTTAATTTGATGCACGTAGACATTAAAGTACCACATAACTGACCTAAGTCAGTTCACACTCTCCCCAAATCGACCAATAAAATTGAGGACAACGGAAGCCGACAAAATTGACGTGTAAATTAAACCAATGAAGTTTCAGGTGAAAGCTGGCTACACCATTAGACAATTCAATTGCCAACTCGCTATAACTACACGCGGTACACAACACGTTGCTTCTCTCGAAGCTCGCTCGGTGTCGTTTCTCGCTGATGTGGTCGACAATTTCCAGCAGTATTTTGGGTCGGGTACAGACCCAGAACTGTTCGAGGTCAAACTTCGTCAATTTCGGCAGGTCACCAGAGTATGCTATCTCATACGCACCACAACCGTGTGATGCTCACGGTCCTTGCGCAAGCTTTTAGTCGGCTTGCGTTTAAAGTCTCGGCGACCGTCATCATAGTGGGAACCAGGCGGAATCGAACAACGCTTGTTCATGAAGTTTGTTGGAGTGACAGAAATCCACTTTTGACGCAAATGTACAGCACCTTCGCAACACCTCTTTAGGGCATACTTTCATAGCTGCGGCGATCTGTTTCCAGTGTTCGTTAGGACCTTTCATCTGAGTCGGACTGTGTAACTTGCTCACCAGCGCCATCTGGTAAGCCCTCTTTAGATTCTCCTCGTTTGAATGCCAGCTGAGTATCTTACATTTGCCAGTGTCCTCGGGGCAAATGATAAAACAGAACGGGTACACACAGCAGCATGGTCCGAGTCCAGTGGTTGCGCCAAACGACATGGCATTCCGACAGGGTGGTGCCATCTGTAACCCAACCAGAACATGGGACGCTCATAGGACGGTCGGCCATCCCCTGAGTGTCTTATGACAGTCCTACTTGGGGGATTAGTTAATTCGTCACTCACGCAGCGTACGAAGAAGTTATCCAGTAAGTAATATCTAAACGGTGTTCATCATCGCCGCCGTAGCTACACAGTCGATGAACTGTAACATTTTTTACTTTTGTTTATATCGACATCATAGTGTGCAACGCGGCAACTTGTCTTTTTGACTGGACGAATCAGCTCACTTGGGCAGGTGGTCATCGGGTGTAGAAATTATTCTGATTGATCGAAAGTTTTGATGGCGCCTATTTAAAAACCTAACGAAGATGACACTTTATGTCGGATAGAGGCGTACTTAATTACTTAGAACCCACAAGTTGTTTGCATCAAACATGGGTTATCCGCCCGTAAAGCCACCCGTTTTAAAAACTGCCACTGTTTACACAGTGCAAGTAAAACCAAAACATGTTTGTTACGGGGCACGGCCCCGGTAACTCTTCAGTAGATGTTGTGCCATCGCGTTTACGTCATTATTCCGCTTAAAATTACTTATATAAATAGAAAATTCTTCTGGTTTTCCATCAAAAGCCTCAGTTTTTCCCTGTCGCCATCTGAAATGCCCATGAAAACCATTCTGGGAAATATACATGAAATGTTCCAGTGAAGTCGATGAGGTTCAATATGTATTATCGCTGTCATGTCTATGACGTTTTGGAGAATGTTTCTGCCTGTGTACCGTAGAGTCACATCCGTTCCAGGAGACGGCCAGTTGCTCAACCGCAGTGACCTGTAAAAATTTACAACGGATAGCCCAATGTCGTTGAAGTTGTCGGTGGACTGGCGTTCTCTTGTAGCATTAATGCCGAAGGAGGCTCTGCAAAGATTCATGACAAGTCGGTTATGTCCAACGGTGAAGCGCAAGCAATCTATATGTTGTTCCTCATGTCCAGGTGGTAACGTAGTATCCGCTCTTGCAGAAACATGTGTTGTTAAGCTATTGTTTATGGCTGAGGAGGCGGTAGTGGAGCCTGCGTAAAAAAGCCTTGTGATTACGTTTCACTTCTGCTTTATCCGAAGTGTTTAAGAAGATACAAGATTTCAGATACACAACTAGAACTTGTATTATTGTGGCTCATGTTGGAATTCTGTATAAGTTCAGGATGGCATATTCGGGTTACTCGGTACGAACTAGCAAATATCGGTAGCGCTATTGGAATGCCTGAAGAGAATACTGTAAGATTTGTCATGTTTCACTTCTGTTCTATATTGATTATTTACGAAGAGATGTAATTTCAAACACACCCATAAAATCTGTATTATTATGGCTTGTAGAGTACTGCACGCAGTTTCATATTCCGCTTTGTGTTCATATACAGTTTGAATCATTTTCCCTTGTACGGAACGAACACCATTTGTTCGAACTGACGGCGCTTAGCAGTACATCTTTAGTGAGCGCGTTTTCTCGCCTTGGTGTGTAGTGGCCAAAACACACTACACTCGTAATTTTGTTCATGCATTTATTTCTCTTGCTCATATTCCAGAGGTCGGTGCCGAGGGAGGATACGAAGATACCCCAAATGAATAGTGGGCTGTATGCTTCTGACGCCACCTACCGAAACCCCCTTTGTTACGTGATTTCCTTCGTAACAGTCCCATCCCTTGTACCCTTTTGAGTGTCTTGCTTGTATTAACAATTGGCCGATACACGCTGCTTGCTGTGCCATCGTTCTCCCTGTGTGCCGTGGTTGTGCTGTTATGACGAGCGCGAATTGTGACCGTTGTGTCATGTGTTCGTTGTTTGTGTCCCTAATTTGAAGGTTCCTGTCTACATTTCAGCTCCTGATCAGTCGACTGCGAACTCGTATCTGCCTCCCGCACTACAAGTGTTTCTGTTCCACACAGATCGTAGTTGCATGTGGTGAATTATTCAACGACTGCTTTTTGAAATGACTATTGGTGTGTATAAATTTGTATTGAATGAGTCCCCTACATGCTCATTTTTGAATTCCGTACGGGCTCAGGACGGCATATTCGGGTCAATCGGAATGAACTAGCAAACGACTGTAACATTACTGGAATGCTTAGGAAGAATACTATAGGGTTGTTGTTTTACTTAAGTTCTATCTAAAGTTTTTACGGAGGTGTGGGTTTTCAAACACATACATTGTAACAGCACCGATGTCAATCAAACTGCGCGCCTAACGACTCGTGCCTTTCCCTATCTCCCTTCCAGGTTTCGCGGCAGCTACGTACCTGGACCAAGCTGAAGAAGCAACAGCGGAGGAGAACAATGATTAATTGTAATACGCTTGTTTTGTCGACTTGTACGTATCTCTTTTTACCATCATGTTGTAATGCCTACGTTTTGCATGTGTTGCTGAATAAACGCTCCCTACGAATTAGTGTGCTCAATTGGGTGGTTGTGAATACGGTTTCCAACTCACCAGCTCTGTGACTAACTTTCGTACTATCCATTTCAGCACGTGGACATTCCGTCCCTTGCACAAGGAATTACTATTGGTCACGTGAGTCTTCCACCTGCGGTATATTACAACATAAAACGTATTATGTCTCATGTTGGAATTTTGTTCAGGATGGCAAATTCGGGTTACTTGTTACGAACCAGAAAACACCGATAGTATTAGTAGAATGCCTAAGGAGAATACTGTAAGACTGTTATGCTTCACTTTTGCTGTATTTCGAATATTTCTGGAGATATATAATTTCAAACTCGTCCTTACAATTTTATCTTGTATCTCATTTATGGGTTGCGTATTCAATGGCCAAACAAAACGTGCGAACATCACGGTTCATCGAACGAGGCCGTCAACGAAAAGTACGACGATGGGGACCGAAAGCATGTGAGAAACACGGGAGATGCCGCAGAAAATCCACTGTTTCCAATACCCGTAATCCTGAGAATGATGATTTCTGATGTTACATTGTAGATCTTTCTTCTATTCCGTTGCATTTAATTGAATACGACATTACTTTCTACGTTTCTTTCATTCCAGCAGTGGAATGAAATACAGTGAATGAGATACAGTATGGTAGGGCAATTAATGGCCATGGTATGCCCGCCGGGGACAGTCAACGGTCGCTCGAGTATTCTCATGGGACGGTCGTAATAACTGGGTTCGGGAGGTATATTTATCAGTTTTCATGTGCAGTGAACTTTCGATTAAGCGTGAATAAATAGTAGAAAGGAAATCTATTTACAATATTATGTGGAAGCCAGGGCTGGTTGTTCCGCTGTGTCCTATGATTGACCCGAGAGTGCACAGTTAGGAATCTCGTGGGACATTCAGAAGACGGTCGTGCTGACTTGGAACAGACTATTATATGAGCGGGCTGTGGCCAAGACTGAGAAGCACAGGGATGCCTTTATGTTGCAGGGCTACTCGTGGTTTGCCACGTATTCAAACTATCTTGCAATTTATTTTGACCGTTGACAATATTGATAATGTTTGATTGCATGTCTGCATTTTCTCGTTCGTTCGACCATCCAAGGTCACAATTAACAACTACGATTTCCGGTCGCTAGCTGCTGGTTTGTCGCGCTTCGCTTCTGTTGTGCTTTGAAAGTTAGCTTCCTTCCATACAAAAATTCCTGAAAGTTCGGTGATATGAAAGTTTTATCAAGTGCAAGTAAAATGGCACGAATAATTTTACCTCGTCTCGCAAAACAGCTATCGCATTTGGCTCAGTGACCCGTGCTTTGAATATACATAAGGAGATGCACGGA
Organism: Paragonimus heterotremus; assembly: GCA_013368495.1. Lineage (NCBI taxonomy): Eukaryota > Metazoa > Platyhelminthes > Trematoda > Plagiorchiida > Troglotrematidae > Paragonimus > Paragonimus heterotremus. Next base: position 1,265 of record LUCH01007544.1, on the reverse strand, counting down.
CGTTCGCGTGTTTAGTAGCCCATATGTGTTCGAAGATACGTAGAAAAATACAGGAAAACGTCCGTAAAAACACCACGTACATGTATATAAATATGAATATGGCGATATTCATAAGCATATTCATTTACTCACATATCATCTGACCATATCATATGTCATATTCACAGGCAAATACAGGTATATATATACAAATATACGAATATAACTATCATCATACAAATCGATGCAGTTATTTCTTCTACCTACATGTGGATATATGCATTAAAACAGCGGAAAACTAATAATTATATGCTGCTGACCGGAAAGCGCTTCCTGATATTAATTAATTTGCCCAACTAAACCCCCAGCGTTGGACGGATAACTTACCCCTGGTCATGCTTGGAAGTCGGCCGACCGTTAAAGATGACATTGGTTGCACAACCGCAAAATTAGTTCACGGTACGACACTTTGCCTCCTTGATGAACTGTTCTACAGATCGAACGCCGGCCAAACTAATTTTGACGCCATTACTTTCGTGCAGCAGTTGAGGTCATCCATGGGACAAATCCGGCCCCAGCCCACCAGGTTAAACACCGAACAGGAACAAAAGCACCCCGATTAGGACTTTCTTGATTTTGTTTTCGTTTCTGTCGACGCTGTAAAAGCCCCTCTCCAAAAGCCATCCTCCGGACTATTCCATGTGGTTAAACGAATCCCCAAGTTTTTGTGATCGATCAGAGTGGATCTCGTGACACAATGATAGACTTAAAGTTGCTCATGTCGAATCCCAGCTTGATCCCCCCATCGCTCCTGATGTCGATCCTATACCTGGTGACTCGCAAACTACCCAGCCCATGCGTAACGAACAGTCCGTACCTCAATCCAACCGGAAAACCCTGTTGACCATCTCCGCACTCGCTCAGGCCGAACAGTCAGATGGCCAACAGTTTCCAAAGAGTATTGTGCTAAACATTTCCTCACTTTTATCGGGCGTTTTAATAATAATAATAATAATAATAATAATAATAATAATAATAATATATATTTCTCAACGCATTTGTGAGAAGCACGCTCGGGGGTGCGCGATCATGACAGATATTTACATGCGGTACAAAGCAACACATGGATATATAACAATACAAACATGAAACCTGGTGACAACTGAAAGCGTAATTAGAGAAAAAATAGTCACAATTTATAATGTTCGATTTACACATAAGAAAAAAGATAATTCATCTGTTCCACAGTTTTAGTCCAAAAAATGAGATGTTAAGCTAATTTATCT